>BRDA01004450.1:7500-32091 GCA_036984385.1 Crenuchus spilurus
CCACAAACTGAATCCAAGGTCCAGAGGTGATCACTAGCCTTGACATTTTTTTAGCTTATTCAAGCAATATAAAGCCTTATTCAATTTTGTAATTGAAGACACTGACCACCACAGTATCACACTTGTGATTTAATATTTGTAATAAAATTTTCCAACAAACAAACAAAAAAAATTACTCGTCTGCCAGTATAAGGATGTAATTACAGCCACTGCCTCCCAGCAGGAGGTTCTTAAAACATTCAGAATACTGAATAACTTCTCACACCAACATGCTGTGGAAAGGACAAGGCTGAGTGAACTAAACATGTGAGTGTTTAGTGCTGTTACCCAGCATGCTGCCTGCACGCCATTGCCTCGTTTTGGAAAGGAAGATCCCAGAGAAGCTCAGGAAGCGACACAGACAGGACATGAGACTGACGGCAGACCATACAGCTGTCACTAGATGCACATATAAAAATAGAAACATCTGCCTTTTAAAGGAGCCCAAACTATATTAAGAAGCATACAGTATCTGGGGTTGGTGTCATGAGATACTGTAAGGTCACTTAGAGATTCTCAGCGCTGAAGGACCATCTCTAAAGCATTCTGCGACAAGTTCAGTCCATCTGAGGAGACACCTGGAACTCGCAACAGAGACACGGGCAATTTGAAATGGAGAGAAAACAGACTTTGCTACAAAAAACATGATGCAGAAGTACTGTACAGTTTACATTATGTACAAACTCTGAGGAATCTCTTCCTGGACTACAGACACAAAAAAAGATTTTATTCTGCCAAGCTCAATCATTCATTTGCTTTGAGACAGAATTGTATCAGTTTAAGTCAAGGTGAAATTACATTAACACTGTGTCAAAACATTTTGGTCTAAAGGGTTTTCAAACTATTGCTGCTTTTAAGACATTTCCAGATGCTTTTAAAGCACATTTCATGTATGTGTCAAAATAACATCAGTAAGGTGGTGGAGTGAAAAATTAGATGTTTTGGGCCATGCTGAGTACAAGACAGACACACAACAGTCAACATCTCACAACTTGGACAGCAAACTAATATGCTAGCCTAGCCACTGAAGCAATAAGCTCTCTAGGACAGTCTCTTGAGTTATTAGAAAGGACGAACAAGTTTTCAGAGCTGAACAAAAAGCTAGGGGCAGAAGTAAGCTTCGTAGCTCACTGTGAGCCATAAACACTACCATCCAACTTTAGCTCAAGCTGCTTGCTGCTGCCTTGGTGCTTATATACTACATGCTTCAGGAAAATATACAACAGCATCCTGTACAAACTGAGAATGAAGAATTCCACACATTTTCCACATAGGAGAATGCCACAGCCCAGTGGAGAGCTGAATTGGCTTGTATTCTGAGGTATGTGCCTCAAATCCTCTCATGGCCACTTCTGCTACACTGGTTAAGATTAGGGCAGTCAGGGACCATCATGGTTTCGGGCAGCTCTGACTCAGGCTATGGCCTGTCATTAAGAATGTCAATAACATACCCCACAGAAATCAAAACTAATAAATAAAAGGCTACTATTATTATAGCCAAGTCCCAAGACGCTTGTGTTTTGAGTGAACGCTCAACCCCAAACTCCTACAGGCCTCCCCAAAAGACTGGAGAGAATTAGAACTGGCATCATTTCTGACCAAGCAACAGGATTACACAAAATAAAGTGACAACTAATTTAATAAATTAATATACATACTTGTTTTTCATTTTTTTTCCCGAAAGATGTACAGTGACGCATATTTTTTAACCCATGTTTGTTGCCTTGAAGGATTTCTCTCTTTTTGTTTATGAACATTTTACAGTTCTTGAGCCATGTAGTCCTTTGTAGGCATGATCAAACCAAGGAGGTCATGAGTCATTGAGAGTTCTTGAGTATTGGAGGATATTAGAAATGATGGACGCGCACACACACCACAGGAAAGGAGAGGGAACAAAGTTGTGGGCATGGGGTGGGGTTAATTCACTCACCCACACACACACACACACACACTCTCTCTCTCTCACACGCACTCTTCCTGTTGTCTTCACTCCTGCGCCGACATGTTGTGTGTGGTTGTGCTGGGTTTACCAGCTTTACGTTCATAGTTCACAAGTCTCTGTCCTACAAGATACCTGTATGAAGGGAAACAGACATGGCATAAAGTTGAGCATTTCATATTTAACATTACTATTTAAAAATAATAATTTACCACAATTCCAATATTTGAGCTCAATGTACAATATATACCACAAAGTATCCAGACACTAATCTGTTACTTTAAGGTGCACACACTGGTATGGAGCTTTAATCTGCAGTTTTTAACACACACCGTTTAAATAATCACCAGATAAACACAAACCTAATACAATGGGATGTTGAGGAGCAGCCTCACCAAGTCACACTCAAGTGTGCCTTACCCATGTTCAAGGTAAAGTGTCAACTAGAGGGGGTATTACGCCCCTCAGCATTGGGCTGTGGAACAACACTCTCTGGAGTGTTTTGGTTAAGTTACTTAGGTCGGCTACAGTGTGAAAATTTGGTGTTGTATTATAATATATCAAATGTAAATAATATATAAAATGTATATAAAGTTTTTAACTTCTGATTTACTTTAATGCAACGCCATTTTAATATGCTGAACTGTTTGCTGCTTATAGCACAGAGCTAAGAGCATGAAGTAGAATGACACACTACTTCTATACCTTTGGGGTGAACTCGAGTTTGTGATCCAGAACTAAATCTCCTAACATCCGTAACCTTAATAATGCTCTTGTCGCTGAACACATTGAAATTATGTTCAAAGAACTAAAGCCTTCCCAGAAGAATAGGGGCTGTTACAGCAGCTACAGGGGGTGAGGATGTGGTAAAACCATATAAATACTTGATTTCAAGGTGTCTTCAAACCTTCGGACATATACTACCAAACCCATAAGGGAGAGTGGAAAACGCACTTGTCGTTCTTGATGTGCTCATAAAGGCGCTTGAACTGTCGGATTTGGAAAGAGAGGATTCCCATTAGAACGACCACCATCAGCAGGAAGGGATAGATTCTCCGCTGAACCAGGTTCTGCATCTCCATGGTAACCCCTATTCAAATAAACCACATTAAAATATTAGTTATTTTTCTGCACTAGCCCTGAACATTACCCTCCCAAATATGTACAACTGATCCTAGACCCAAAGTGGGTTGCTGGGACATACCAACGATTGGGACTATGCCTACAGCAATAACGTAGGGCACACAAAGAGACAGCAGCAGCACAGCAATGACGGGAGCAGCCAGCTTTCGGATGATGAAATGAAGGTCAATGTTGCGGATTCCATTGGCATACACCTAGAAGACAATAACATAGTACTTAGGCCTAAGCAGAAATCAATACAAAGCAAAGACTTCAAATGCACATGAACCTGTACATGTAGTGAACTTG
Organism: Crenuchus spilurus; assembly: GCA_036984385.1. Classification (NCBI taxonomy): domain Eukaryota; kingdom Metazoa; phylum Chordata; class Actinopteri; order Characiformes; family Crenuchidae; genus Crenuchus; species Crenuchus spilurus. The sequence goes on from BRDA01004450.1 coordinate 10,910, forward strand.
CCTGCTCAATGACAGTCTTCAGCCACCACTGGGGGCCCATAAGGGTGATGGCAGCAATTATTTTGGCATGCAACACTCCTAAAGCCCAGTCCTGAAACACACAACAAAATCAGACACATTAACCTTTTGTTGTAGATATAATGTAAGTGCTATTGTTCTATGATTGCAAAAACAGGCATCTGATTTGCAAGTACCAGTTTAGTCAGAAAACATTTGATTACATCTAATATCTATCCACCTATACATCATCTTAACCGCTTGCTCCAATTCAGGGTCTCGTTTAGTCCTCCTACCCATTCACCAGGCACTGAACAGGGTATTACGATCTAAAACCAAAGAACACTTTACACTGACAGTCTGTACTTCTGTCCTTCACAATCAGTAAGAACATTTCCATAGTTCTCTGTTTGAACACGGCTGAATATTATAATACTTCTTATAACAAATCTCAGAAAAATGACGCTCCATTACCTGCCAGGGATAGAACAGAGGTGTCTGGTCCAGTGGCACTCGTAGAGGTGCCACAATAACCAGCTCAAACAGCAGCCCAAGTAGAAGAGGAATCACCCCAGCCAACAGCACTGCCACAATTAGTGTCTTCATTATCTATACAAAAAACAAAAGTTCATTTCCCTTATTTCCACTCTCCCATGCAAAATAGTCCAGCTTTAAGACACACAGAGGCAAATTCCCACTAAATATCTAAAACATACTGCACAATCTTAATGGTCAATACCATGAGTGTCCACTCTTGGACTTTGAGCAGGATGACCCTCCGACCCTGGGGCATCCAGGCCAGCAGCACAGTGATGGCCCTGATAGAGAGCCAGCACACATACAGTCCGCATGCTGCCGTGTACAGCTCATGGATCTTAGCACTGCCTGTCCAGAATGACATGAGCCAGCGGCCAGCAAACACTGTCATGTGGAGAAGAGGGCACAACATCAGATCATCGGCCAGAACAACAAAACAGGACCTCAGATCGGGGAGGTCCTGAGAACAACATTTATGATGGAAGCTTATCATCATGTACACTGTGTGACTAAATCATACACCAAACTCAAAACACCTTTAGTAACCTTAAATACACCATAAAATTAAGTCTATCCAAAATTATAAATTACAAAGACAACTGTGTGATGATTTAGACATGAAGTAAGCACAATGCTAAATGGTGTGTACACTCTGTATGTGTCTGCAAAAAGCTTAATACAGGTCAGAAATGTATATGGCTGTAACATATGTATTTAAAATATTTCCTCACCTGGCAAAGTAAGACACACCAAACTGGCCAAGAGTAGTGTCACACACATAAAAAGTATCAGCAACACAATCTATAATAAGAGAAACAAACAATGTCAATTAAATTCACCATCATATATTCTATATACAATATATAAATATACATGAGCAGAGAGCAGCACCCTGAGAGGGAACTTCATAGGGCGGTGGTATGGCTGGAAGCCCACTGGCCCTCCCTGTTGTAGGATGGCCTGATGAGCAGCATGTAGGCCCTCTCCCACCACTGGGATGGCATTGGCGTTGTTTCGAGGCTGTTGGTTGTTGTTGGCTGCCTGATTGGCATTGTTCTCATTCTCCTCTTGGTCTCCCAGCAGGTATGAGTGCAGGTCTCTGAGGACAGGAGGGAGCAAACAGCACATTTACACATTTATCAAGAGCAAGAAAAAGAGGTATTCAAAAACAAAAACTAAACTTGGTCACATTTTCGCATTCACTTTGAATATTTATTAAATAAACTACTAATTATTTTTCTACAATAAATCAAACAAAACATGCTAAACAAAATAACAGTGTAAAAACATATGCACTGTAAAATGAAATAAAAGTATATTAAAATGACAGTTAAGCACTGGATTCAAGTTGATTAAAAAATATTTAAGTGAGCTTAATCTTTAAATCATGACAGTAATATTATGGTTTACACCAACACTCAAAGTTTTCTATGACCTTCATTTGCTTCAGAAGAAGATATCTCTGTTTGGAGACTGATACAATCTTGCAGCTCCATGTTCTGTGGTAGAAGGGTGAGGTTGGACTGTGTCACCACTAGTTCAGTTTTGGTGCCTCCCACAGGTTGTTGACAGTAAGCTTATCGGCTTTGGTACAAATTTTTATTCTCAGGAACTTTAGTACATATTTGTGAAGGGATCATGGGATGTAGGAATACAGTGGAAATTTGCTTTGAGATAGCATTACTGCACTTAAAGAGAACCTTTTGTTTTTCAAAGACATACTCCAGTTCAAAAATACAACTATTCACCACAGAAAATTCAGTATCCAGAGCTGCAGCAATTGATCATAGTCTGTAAATTACTAAACAAAAATCATTTTCTTCTAAAGGAAAAATAACGCGTTTTCCACAGATATTGTCAATTTTTCTCAGTAGTATTGTGTGTACATTTATTTGTGAAACTCACAGTAAGTAGCCTGCGGTGACTGTCCAGGCTCTCACTAGACCTTTCAGCCACTGTCGTGTGTGTCCCTGCTCCAGCAGAGCTGGTAAGACCACCTGCAGCAATAGCAGCTCCAGGGACAGCTCGCTCACCGGAGCGTCACTGAAACACACAAAAGAAATTAGTAAGACATGAAGGGCTCTCTCTCTCGTGTAATTAAGCTGTGAATGTTCCACAGTCTGCCAATAGTAATATTCCACAGGGAATAGCCACATACTGCGCAAGAAGGCCTCTATATGATGAAACAAGCTGAGGCAATACTTGTATTGCATACACGTCTCATTAGTAAAGAACAGTACTTAACAACCAAATCAATTTAACCAGTCTTAACTTGAAACCTATCTCCACACAGTCACTTTTAAAATAAGGAGTCAGCTACTAAATGCCTAAGGCAAGAAAAGCAAGTGAATGAATGATTGTTACACTTATATAGCGCTTTTCTCAAACCCAAGGACGCTTTACAATCAGCACACTCCACTTACACACACTCAACCACACACACCGGCGAGAAGCGGCAGCCAATTGCGCACAGCGTAAGTAAGTGACTCAGAATAATTGTAGCCCTCTGAGGTTTGAAACAGTTGCATGTGATGTAACTCTTGTGAGAAATCCCAGCCTTTTCTGTCAGTTACAAGATCATTCATTTACCTGTACAGCATCACATTGTAGGGAAGGAAGGCTGGCAAAATGTGTTTTATTATCCGTATGGGTAGCCAGAGCATCAACAAAACAATTGAACCAAACACAACCTGGAAAACAAAGAGACGAAGTGTGATTGGTCCGAAATCAAAGATAAAGATACATATACAGTGCTATATCAAGCATTAGAATATAGTGAAAAATCCATGATTGAATTAAAAAATGTATAGTCATGTCAAAAAAGTTAACTAAAATGCCATTTTATATTGATTACACGTGAAGTAACATTTCAAGCCTTTTGTTCTTGTTTTACTGTTGATCAGTTTGACGTATAGCTCAGGAGAAATCTCACATTAGAAGAATATTTCATTTAGAGTTGGAGTAAATTACTATTCAAACAGTATCAACATTAAAAGGCTTCAAAGATACTCATAGTATTGTAATGATTATCAAATATATGGCAGTTTACCTTTTTATGAACACAAATGAACTTTTGCATTGTTTGGAGATTCACTAGTATATGAAAAAGTATACAAGCTAAACATGTCAAATAAAGGTAAAGCTCAGTTGCTCTCACCACTGATAGTATAAATCTCCTCAGATGTCTGTATATTGGCAGGTGGATCATTTCTTGGACCGGGTTAAAATCTGGATCGTTAAGGTTTCTGAGAAACCATAAGACTCCAGGCCTGAGGACCTGATTCCAGGAAACACATTTAGCATGCTTTTAGCATTCACTTTAATGAGAACAAACCTAAATTATTTACTTCCCCATTCTCAATTCACATTATGAAGAATAAGGTACCTCTCGGAGTAGGAGAATGAAGGAGGCGAAGTAGAAGACGTACACCATGCCTACAAGCCAGTGTAGGAACATGGTCGTGCCTGGAGCAGATTCAAAACTTAACTCTCTGTCCTTTAGGGATGCATCAAACATTTCCTAGACAAAAAGAGATGGAAGCAATATAAACATGGTCTCATTGCTTAAACTGTAATAAGAATGATAAGAGCTTGGCTCAACATGATGAATTCACAAACCAGAGAGCAGATGTCCAGCCACCAGCCACAGATAAGTGGGAACACACCAATCTCTACAACCACCAACAAGGACACCTAGATAAAACAGAACAGCGTTAGGACATTTTCACACTACATGTTTTTACATACAAAGGACTGCTTGCTCTGCAACTTTAGTAGGGTAGCTAATGCAACTCATCATGACGCCCACCGTGGCAGACGTGTTTGCTCACTCCTCTCCTGGATGTAACTTCTTTTATAGCTCTACTGCACAATGTGTTTATAGCGTGTTTTTCTTGTTTTTTCTCTGAGTGCTTATATTTTTATTTTATTCACTATTTCATTCTTGCACTATGACATACAGTGGGGACAGCAAAGTACAAACTTCATTGTACTGGGAAACATGTTTCTGTACTGTGGATATGACAATAAAGCTTTGAATCTTTGAATCAATTGTGAATCTTGAGAAAATTTCTTGTCCTAATCAAATTGGTAGTCTGGACTTAGTTGTGTGTGTGGAAGCTATTTGTTCATGGAGCATTGTGTAATGATATAACTCCCCCTTCTTATTCTTAATCCCACAATGGCCGGAAAGGATAGCTGTGCACAGCAGACCTCTCAATTGTTTTGACATGTAAATGATCAGCGTCATCTCAAAATTTTCACTTGATCAGTGTCCAGCTAAAAAAAAAGTCCCTCAGTAGTATTTTAAAGTACACAACACATTCAATTCATTGTTTCCAAAAACCACTGTTTTAATACTTCACTGTTAGTATCAAATGAAAATAATAGAAGCTGTCAACAGATGAACTGTATGAAACTGTGCCATCAAACCACGGATTGAACACTTCTGCGTGAAAACAAAGTAGTGATAATGAACCCCTCCCCCAAACAAGCCCAGAAATAGTCACTGATGTAGACTCAAATATTCAGCAAAAGTGTCAGTTTTGTACATCTTGCTGCAATAAGCAACTTTTAAAGCTTCACATTTTGACACACTGTGTTGCAAAGAGCTAGTAATGTGCAACAAAATTAAAAGGACTGACCTTAACTACTATATAGCAGACTCCTAACAATCGCCGTGATCTCTGGAATCTCACCAATGCTGCTAATCCCTGAAAATTTTACTAAGGAAAACCACTCAATTAGTGCAATACAGAATGAAAACATTTACAAATGATACATTTTGTATGTTCATCCTCTCATCCATGAACTCTCCCACAGTAGCTGTAGCACGTAAGGATACATGACACACAATGAGTGTGACAGCCAAAAGGACGTAACCAACAATGGTGGTGATGAGGCCTTCAAAATGAGAAGCACGAACCTGAAAACACAACAGAAATAACATCATAATGTGGTAGTTCATTTACAGCTTCAAAATCAACAAGTTACTGAGGCCGAAATATCACTCACATAATCTTCAAAGCCAAGGCCCACCACTGAGAAGTGTCCAATATGGTACGGACAAAAAGCTATCAACATAGAGAGGCTTTGTTAACCACATATCTGCAGGCATGTTGCTGAATTTGAGGCAGTATGTTCAAACAGAGTTGTAAGTGGCACATACCAAACACCAGAATGAAGAGTGTGTTGAGAGAGACCACCCAGAAGACATGCTCCTGCAACACAAAAAATGTTTGACAACACTTGAACCATAGACATTTTCAACAGTTCCTTTGGAAGCTAAAAAAATATTTGGCAAAATATAATTGGATATATTGTATAGTTACATACCAGGAAAACAAGAGAGCCATCCAGGCCCAACATCTGTAAGGAGGAAAACAAAACAGTATGAAATATTTCTTCAGCACCTGTTTGTGTTTGTGCATGACTAATCAAAGGCAAATGAAAAGCAGAATCTCACTCTTTCCCATGTGAGCTCCTCAGCTGCGCGGTCCCATTCCAGAGCATTCCAGTTCATATCATCTGCACAAAACAGACAATCAGCCCATTAGACACAGTCCTCCACTCACCATGTTCATTCATGAGATTTGTCCTGTGTAGACCTAGATTAAAACTGTTCTATGTTGTGGTACAACAGTAAAGCATTCACCATCTTCCACTTAATCCCAGTCAAGGTAGGGGTGAGTCGCCTAGCCTATGCAGGGTAGGACATCACAATATCTTAGGGTGCCAATGAATCGCTGGGCACACGCACAAGGACAATTTAAGAGTACCTAATTCACCTAACCTCCATGTTTTTGGGATGAGGGAGGAAACTAATGGCAGATACAAAGAGAACATGAAAACTCCACCAAGACAGAAACTCAAACCCAAAATCTCAAGTGTCGAGAGGTGACAAGGCTAAATCACAGAGGTGGGAGTAAGTCACTCATGTGCAAGTCACAAGCAAGTCTTAAGTCATCACATTCAAGTCTCAAGCAAGTCCCAAGTCACTGTGGTGAGAACCAAGCAAGTCAAGTCGAGTCCCTGCTATAAGTCAAGCAAGTCACAAATCAAGTCATACAAATACGGTCTGATCTACTCCAGTTTACACATTTAAATCAATATAGACGGTCATATACAAACTGAGTTTTATTTCAACATAAACTAAACCTATTAAACATCAAATATACCTCAAACATACAATTACATAACTTACTTAATGGCTTACTTCCCCCATCAAGAGGGTCACACCATTTCTCCATAACCTATTAATGCATCTCGATGGTGCTTCTTAATGAACATTTCTGAGCACAAAAAAGTATTACATCATCAACTGAATAGTAGATAAAATAAAAATAAATATATAAAAATAAATAAAAACATATTGCCTGAAATTTAAACCTGTTACCTATAAAAACAAAGTCTGAAATGTTAATATTACAAACATTACAAAACATTACATCAAACCATGAAAACATTCACATGTTTTTGTACAGTATGCCACATACTATTCATGCTATTTTGTCCAGTTCATATTATCCACAATAGCAAACATCTCTGCCACAACATTAAAGAAATATTTAACTTTAGCATAACTTTTTTAAGCAATCTTATCTTTACATATGCTAGATGTCAAGGTTGATAGGCAGTGTAGATACGAACAGAACAAAATAACAATAGCATGCAACATTCAAAAACCACACACACACACACTATATATATATATATATTAAAAAAAAAAATTTTTGTACACATTTTGTGTGTTTGTTATTTTGTATACATTTGCTCCGGTTAGGTTTGTTTTCACACTGCATTTTTGCAAGCACTCCAAGGACTTTTATTATGACACACCCACGTACTGTCATCATCACTTACGTGGTGTGCATTTTCCTACACTTGACACTGATTGGTTTGTAGAAGGACGTGCAGCTGACGTGTTTACTTTTATATAGCACTGTTTCATTAGTTTAGGTTGCTCTGTCATCCTGTTATATCCTTTCTCTCTCATTATCTCAGAAAATAAGCTGCACATTTCAGTATTTTGTGAGTTTTTAAGCTGACTGTTCACATGTTCATCAGACGAAAATTATATTAAACATTTGGTCTCCTCCTCGCTCGTTATTGCTGTTGTTTAGTGTTCTACGTGCTGCATGTACTGTAAAATCAGCCAATCATGATTCAAAATAAAATCATCTAACGTAATCTAACTTTGTTTTTAAATAGCATATATTTAAATTTAAAAAATCAAGTGTTTGGGTCATCTGTCTCGAGTCTAAGTCAAGTCTTAAGTCATAAAGATCAAGTCAAATTCAAGTCGAGTCTTTCACCAGCGTTAGTCAAGCAAGTCTTGAGTCCTCAAAATTGCGACTCGAGTCTGACTCGAGTCAAGCCATGAGACTCGAGTCCCCCACCTCTGCTACATCATCAACATCTAGTATTAGCAGGAAGGACATAAACTATGAACAACTACAAAACTCCTATTCACTAGGTGGCATTATGCACCATTTACGAGATGGACAAAGACTGGAGAGTTAGCTAGTTTGCTGCAGCTACACTGATCCACAACATTAAAACCACTCACGATCAAGTGAATATCACTGAATACTGAATCACTGAAAAATCAAGATGGACATATTTCACGGTAAGCGAACACTCGATCTTGTAGATGACATGTTGGAGGCTGGAGAACATTATGACCTGAGGCAATCTGGCAAGATCTGAGCCAAATCTCTGTGGCCAGAAAACTGGATCAGAAAAATCTTAGAAATTTGAGATACATTAGACAGTCATTGAACAATCTTTTCTTGTAGATAATGTCATGGATGGTGGAGAATTGGGCAGATCTGAATGACTTTGACAAGAGACTAATCACTATGGCCAGATAACTGCGTTGGTGCATCTCTAAAACAGCAAGAAGTGTGCGGTGCTCCTGGTTCCTACCAACACCAGCCTCCAAATTCTCCAGATCTGTACATCTGAGATGTGCTGAACCAACAAATTGTGGTAGCTCCACCTCAAAACTTAAAGGACTTTAAGAACCTTCTAATGTCTTGATTACAGATACCAGAGGACACCTTCAGAGTCCATGACTCAATAAGTTGGAACTGTTTTATTGGCATGCAGAGGACCAACTGCATGAAACATACCATATTTTAATGTTCTAGCTGATCACTGTAAGTTTAGTGCTGAATTAAAAAGAAAGCTGGGTCTGCCCCAGGAGATGTTGAGCCAGTTGTACACCACAATTACTGAATTCATTTTGTGCACATACATCACAATCTGGATTGGAGGAGCTACAAAACATGACAGGAACAGACTGCAGTGAAATCATAACTGATTCCTTGCACCACTGTCACAACATTTTCCAACATCTCCAGTCCACCAGGTGCTACAGAACCCTGTATAGAAAGACACAGACACCCCTCAGGCTATCATCCGCCTTAACACCTGACACTGATCAGTTATTATACTCTTCCTACCACTGTACACCATAATTTACTCCCAACATATTCATTTACTCTGTATATTTGCTTGTCTTTTCTGTAATTACGGGCACACCGTCAATATTACTTGTCCCTGTACAGTCTGTATATACACTGTGTATATTATTTACTGTCTGCAAATGATATGTACAGAACCTCTATATTGTATATAATACTAGAGATACCAAAGGCAAGAAACAGTTTCTTTGTGTTTATCAACATACTTGACCAATAAATCTGAATCAAGAAAGGTACAGCAGACAAAAAAAATGAAGAAAATGTCTCAAAACAAGCAGAACTGTTCATTTTATCTTGAGATTCTTTTGTTATCTTTCAAGTTCAGGCTTAAATTATACAGCAGATAAAAGTTAGTATATGATAGATAACTGCTGGTAATGTTCTATATTGCATAGAAAAATGTTGTGGTCATATTGCCTTGTCCTAGTTCTATGACTTTATGCTTAATATTGGGGGTGAAACGATTCTTCAATAATTTGAGTTCCTCAATTACAATAAATGATTGAGGAATTTTCTCTTCCTCAAATAATCAATTATTTAATTGTAAAGCTCAAAGCTTGGTATTTCACACAGACTACTTTTACTATGGCACAGAATGCTTGTTACCTACGCAAAGGAAGAAGGAGGAACCAGACATGTTTGGTCGAAAAAAAGGAAGATGGGACGACAATAATGACAATGAAAGATTAAAAAAAAACAATAAAAAAAGACAGAAAATGTCTAAAGTCTTCTAGCAGACACTACTGTGTGGTCAGTGTCCAAAATGAACACCTGCCAAACCGACAACCCTTATGAATGAAACAATTATTTGTGTATATAGTTTGTGTAATCAATATAGTAGCCTAATTTTTTTGTTTTCTGTAATTCTGTGGTAGGCAGTAGTATATAGTGTACCTTGAGCACCGTTGTTGGCGTCAGCTGCATCTTCACCCCCGGCTTCTTCCTCGTCTTCATTGTCCAACTCCAGGTCCTCGGCCGGGTCAGGGGGAACATCAGGGACCTCTGCTGGCACAGGATTCTCTGCTGGGGGCTCAGCCGGGGCTGGAGCCGGCTGGTTTTCTGCACCTCCATTCCCGGCACCTGCAGCCTAACACAATGAATAAAAACTTTTCGTGACAGTGGACACTCTGGTTACTACTCTGCAGTATGCACCAGTACATGTAAGTGCACAAAGACAGTAATAGCTGATTGAATGTCTCCAGAGAGCTAGAGGTTAATGAGAGACTGCATGCTGACTCTGACTACACCAGACTCTTGTGCTCCATTCAGATCAGCATCATAATTACTGCAGAAAGAGAACAAAGTAAACAAAGAAGGTCACGGTGTGCTCAGGGTAATTGGTCTCTCAAGAATATCGATCGTCAAAAAGTTTTGATGAGGTCTCTGGTCAAGAGCATTGTGGAGACATAAGTGTGTGCAGATTTGTCAAAAATGTGCTTACATATGTCAATAAACTTTAAATGCGCATCCCTCTGGAAATAAATCATGAGCTTTAATTATGCCTAACTAACATCAGACTGGTTGTACTGGTAGCACACTGGGTACTGTATATTACACAGTACAACAGTGTACTGCAATGTATAGTGCAAACAATGTATATGTATATGCAATATATATATATATAGTACTCCTTTGTACACAGTTGTATATAGGTTGGGCAATAAAATGAAAAAAAACAACATCACAACACTTTCACAACCATGATATTTGGACACAAATACAAAAACATTACCATACTTTAAAACTGCTTTCAAAAGCATTCCAACATTTCACTTACTGAACTAAATCCAACTGAACATGAATTAGGACCAACAATTAGAGCCAATATTTAGCATTTGTCAGATTATGAGAATACTTGAATGCTGTTCCTCTGACAGTAAAAGCATTTTTGTTATCCAAGTGCATTTCTGATGCAAACACAATAAAAAAACACATTAGTCTGGCCCATAGACTAATATATATATAAATATATATATATATGCGCATGGACAGCGTAGATCCATTCACTACTGTGCAGATGATTACCCCGCCCCTTTAACAGTCATTCTACAGTCATTGGTTGAAACAAACTAAAGACTCTGAAGCTTCAGTTCACTCTTCGCCCAGTTTAACCCCTGCCCTACTATCAGTACACACAGAGGTTAAAGAATGAAAATAACTGTTTAAATGGTAGCTGAACTCGGCTGTGACCAGAAAATACATTCGGATGCAGACACAAGTCCCATCCAGTACTTCTACATTAGCGTTAGCTGGCTAGCTAACTGCTAAAGAGCTGCTATAGGCTTGCAGTAAAAAGATCCGAGTCTGTCTAAATCCTGCCCTGCAGAAGCCAAAACCAGCCTAAGATGTCAAAATATTTTGAATAAAACAGAAGGCATTTATTATAAATAAATAAACTGATTTATTAATTAAGTAGAATGTTTATACAATTAATTTAAAAAAGTAAATTATTATTAAATACAATTAATAACATATTTATTATAAATAAATACTGCTAATTTGTGTTCTTGATTACTAATAATAACATGAAGAAAGCATTGATCAACATCTAAAATGAAACATGCAGTTAGATCAGTTGTTTCAGTACCAAGTTTTATGTAATGTATTCAGAAAAGAGATATGTTAAAATGTATCACCATAATAATAAATTACTGTCATGCTCAAACATATGAGAATACAGTGTAGCAGGGGAGCCTAATCCTGTTCCGGGAAATCTACCACGCTGGTGAATTAAGATCCAAAACAAACTGACTTTGATATTCAGATCACCCTGAAAGCCTTCAATACCTGAACCAGGTGTGTTAGATTAAGGCTGGAGTTAAACTTTGATGGTTGTAGATCTCTAGAACCCGGATTGGGCACCAAGTATAAGATCCAGTGAGCAAAAATTGCCATTCTGTACCATGAAATACAGTGTCACATCACAACCAGGACATTACATCTAGAGTTACAAAGGCCTCACAGTATTCCATAATTGCCTAACTGCAGTTATTTGAGATAATCACAACTATTTACTTCAAAAGGATTACATTTCACCATCACAAAATGAAACAGCTGCATTTTATTACACAAATAAATGGAACTGAAAGAAAGCAGAAAACATTTTGTGAGAAATGTCATCTAAATGGAAACCAAAATGCTTAGAACATTTGTTTTTCTGATGGGAGCTCATTTCAGCATATATACTTTCAAAAAGTGTTTTCTGGGCTTGTATTTTTACAACCTCAAAATAAATGTTTGACTCACATTGTGTATCTAATCCTACTGTGCGTTTACATGCACACAATAAAGTTCTATGTCATTTCATGTCAGTACAATGTAATAATATCTACAAAGTCTGAACAGCCCCAAAGTTCATGGCAACTATTAAATATTATCTGCATTAGGGTTTCACTTTGAAAGCTACATAAACACAATAAGAACAATTAAATTTTTTATAATTTAGATTACAATCATAAGCAAAATTTTATAATCATAACAGGCCTATAGTTACATCCTCTGGAAATGACTGCGTTGAATTAGGGAATGAAGTATTTGATGAAAATATCTTTGGCTGCATATTGGAATATTTAGCCAGAATCCTCTGCCATTCTGGAAGAACTGGTGTTGATCACATACTGCTTTTTGGTACACCCAGTACACAAGCAGTATGTAGTTTGCTGTTTCAAACAGAGACTCAGTCACAGCAGTGAAGTGTGTCTGTACATTTTACCTCATTAGCTGGTCCTGCTGCATTGGCAGCTTGCTGCTGGTTCTGCTCCAACCAAAGTGGAGCTCCACCGTGAACGATCTGTTCCCGTAACCATACCAAGCTGATGAAGGCGCAGAGAGTGCAGGTGACCACAAAGCAGCCCTGCAGACAGTCTGCCAGCAGATTCTCCCTGTGTAAGAACACAAACACATCCACACTCATGTCAAACACATCATCGTCTTTCAGTTATAAATCCATCTGACAAGAGTAACGTCATCTGTCAAATGTCATAAAATGTGGAATTTGTGCCCAAAGAAAAAAAATACAAGCCTTGTCATGTCCACTATTACTTACGTGGAGAGCATATCTAATGGCAGAGTCAGCAGGGAGCTTACAGAACCAGTAAACAGACACTTATAAATGCGACCTGTGGGACAGAAGAAAGAAAAAGCAAGTCACTTTGATTGTACAAAGCTAAATGTAAACCTATTCATGTCACAAATAGGCCTATGGACTATAGACTCTAGTCCATAGATGTAGTCTGGTTCTGTATGAAACTGTATAGCTTGTATCCTCTGTGCAACACTTACACGCTGTTAAAGGTACAACTCCTAGCCAAGCAAAGGCAACCAGCGTATAGTGAAACCAGTATCGTATGGCTGTGCCTATACTGGTCACCAGGCCTGCAAAAATGTCCTGTACTGGCAGTCGTGAAGGCATGTCTGGAGAATAAACTGAGAGCAACAGAGAAAGACAACATGAACATACACAACAACACTCTGAATAGTCAGAGTACTAGAGGTTTTCTTATGTCCATGCTTCTGTGACTACATAAGTTAAGCAAATTATTAGTTTTCTTCATCAGTAATAAACTGTAATGGATAAACTAACGGACTAAATGCCTTGAGCAGGAAAGAAGACATTACTGTTCACAACTCAATTGGATTGGGTGTATTTTTAAGTAAAGTAAATGTAAACGGCATGTGTAAAATTCCTCAGTCCTTATCTGTAAAGATTTACAATGTGCATCTATGGGATCCTATTAATGTGGTATGCTCCACACAGTTTGTGAGCAGTGCTGTATGTAATGTGATGCATTACACGTGCCTGTTTAAGTGTAACTGGGAGAGACGCAGCCATAAAATGCTTCTTTTCATGTTTGTTAAAACACAAAAGTCACATTCTCTAAAGACAACTAAACTGGTCATTAACCCAAAAGAGTCACATGACCTCAAGTGTCATGAAACCTAATTCCACCTCTGAACAGAACAGCTACTACTACCAGTGTGGTTTTAAGTCACATGACTCTAGTCTATAGCCTACTGCTGTGGCTCACAATACATGGCACTGAAAGGCTCACATAATACTCCTGTAACTGTACCGAACCCCTGTCAAAGGGATACCTCCCCTAAAGAGTGATTCACTTACTTGGCGTGAAAGCAAATCTGTGTTTGCATAACTCGCAGTACTCTTTTCTGCTGTGTTTCAGCCACTGCACCAAGCTGCAATAACACAGGAAAGGAGAACAGGATGGGAAACATGAGGACGGAGTGAATACACAAGACAAAGCATATAAACCTCCCAAACATCTCTGCGCACAGCATAAGGGTGAAATCTGTATACTATTACTGCAGGCAAGGCTGGCATGAACAGCAAGAATGGTCACTTCAAATAAGGCATTCAATTAAAAGGGTAGCCTTTAGCAAGGGTGGGCAACAGAACAATACTTTTTTACAAGCACTTTTTTCATTTCATAGCAAAAGGAGCATGATTTGTAGGGATCAACTACTGCCTTTTTATTGTTTAATATTAGAACATCAAATAAAGTGCTCTGAGCTTTAAACAGAAGGAAAAATACTAAAAAGCATGTCTGGCCTACCAATCAAAACAGGACAGGGGGTGGGACAGTGGGCAAGAGAAGAATGTTTTTTTTTTATCATATGTGCATCAGATATGCAAATAAATAAAACAAAAATGATGTAAACAGAGTTCAATTGCTGATTCCAATAATCTTAAAAATGCTAAATAACGACCCTGATTATCAGTCAGGGGCAATGATTGGTCAATACTTAATAATTAGTCCAGTAAAATGAGATTCTGAGCAGTGCAGTATGCTAAATGTTAAATCAAAATTACTGTGCTCTGTTTTTAAAAAGTTGAATTAATCTCTTTTTAACATAAATCTACTGCTGCACTGGGTCTGTTCCAACTCATCAAATCAAATACCGTCATAAATATCATGTCCCATAAAAATGTCTTTAAATTTGATCTATTTTTTTCTATTTTGTCCACCCTTAGACCATAGCAAATCACTTCAGTTTGGTAAGCCAAAACACACACACACATACACAAGATAGTCAACAAACGTTTCTCTTCAGCAGAAAGGTTCAACCCTGTCACTAAAAGCTGCTGTAGGCATGCAAATCTCTACAAAACAAAGTTCATTAAAACAGCATAGCATAGCTGGCCAAACAACATCATTCGTTTTTATAGTGAATTATGCCAAAGCCAGCTCAATGAGAACAATTCTCTCATTGCCATGGCATGAAATACAAACTGTCCCAGACATTTTCTTTGGGGTAATCAGAATGGATCATCAACACTAACCAGCAGAAAAACACCTCATATACTAACTGATGTCTTCATTTGTACACAAACTAGTTCATAAGTATTTGTGAGCAAGTGCTGAGTAAAATCATATACTTCTAAGCTCATAGCACTATGGCTGGCACTGCAATTCATTCTCCATTTCTTGATCAATTTCTTCCCAAACTAATCTACAAATACTTTCACTGTGTCAAAGGCAAGAGTTATATTCTGCCTATGGTGGTTGACCGATTATCGGCCTTGATCAATAATCAGAGCTGAAATGTATTACTCTTATTTTTGGATTATCTGTGTGTATACGTGATGTAAACACACACCCACTCACACACACAAAAACACTTCTTTAGTCTGGCCCAATGTCTTGCTCCGCAGTGCTGAGGATCACACGTTCAGTAAATCCAATTAAACATGTTTTTCAGTTTTTGTAATTGTGTAAAGCTCAAAAAGACTTTTTTAAATGTTATAATACTAAACTTCTTGTAATGTTGTGAATAAGAGTTGCATCTTTGTATCAAATATGAATATCAATTTATTAAGTATTTGTTACACAGAATCCTCCAAAAGCAATTTTGGACATATTTTAACTACAGTTTAATATATATCTGATATCACTGCCTTCTCAAAACATCCTATAGCTGATGGTGTTCAGCCATTACCATTTGTTTGTTTACTTACAAGATTTTTTTAATTTAACCTATGTTATAGCATTTTCATATCAGTACTTTCAAGTTACCATGCCTTTCTATAACTTAAGTCTTTTTTATTTTGCTTAAAAACTGTTTATAATAACATTGCTGAAGTCTGTGATTTTTGTTTCACACCAGCAGATGTTGCTGATTGTTTTTACACGTTTTTACAGTTTTAGTGTCTTTTTTCCCCCAAGAATGGCCTATTTCCAATTTCTCTGCTAATGTTTTCATTTGCTTTCTTCTCTTTCAAAGTCAATCCAATCACAAAACAGTGACTTATGCAGTGTCTTCAAACATAAAAAAACTAATGGTACTGTGCGAAAAGAATGTACACAACTAATGTTAAATTCCAAGGTTTATTTGTTTAAGTTTTATTGACAGGAATTGCATTACTTGTATCAGAATAACAATAAGCCTAATGTTATGGTAAATGAATGAAACATATCAAGAAAAATAGCAAGTAATGGGTCATTTCTGCCGATATAAACCTCTGGAAAATGAGATGCAGCTTAACTCAACTCTAAGAATGCACAAATGAATGACTCTTACCATTCTTGGTGGATGAATTTAATACTTCCAGTGCAGACACAGGGATGGTAGAGAGGTTTGTCTAGAGTTCCCTCTGACCGACACACTCTACATATATCGGCTGCAAAAAATTTAAATCAGTGAATTAAACATTAACTTGTAGACAACAGATGTGACAGTTTTCATAATATCCATCATGTTACAGTTCATTATACTTTCTTTTACTTACATTTATTTATTTCAAAATACAATGAAAATTCACAGTGTTAAGAACAAGCATGTGACAGAATGATAACAGTGGTCTGTTTAAATAATTATGATTAAAATAATTACATTCAAGCAATTAGTAATAACTAAGTAATAACACCCCTAGTTACTGCATCCTGTATTTGACACTATAGTTGAATGTCTCCTTATTCAGGGTCATTTGAGAAAACTGAGACCATTATTATATGCTCTGTATCAAATGTAATTTTGTGTTAAGTATGAAAATACTGAACAGATGGGGCCCGAGTGGCTACCTCACTGTAGGTATAAGGTATAAGAATCACATTCTAAACCAAATTGATATGCAAAAGTCAGATTTTATGTTTTGTTTTGCTGACCAAAACTATCAAAAATCAATCTGGATACAATCTAGGTAAATCAGAAACTGCATTTGGGCTTACAGTCTGAACACAGTCAAATGTGTTTTGGATCTTATTTGTAAAATAGAATTGTGTTTTTTTTGTTGTCCATACTAAGAAAAATCAATCTTGACATGATCTAGATATGCCAATAATCAGATTTGGGTTATCGGTCTGAACATAGTCAAACTGCTGCACCAATTTTAGGTGGAACGTGAAATTCCAATAAGAAGATAACTTCAGCTTTGTAATATATCAGGTTTATTCAGAATTCAAATATTTTCTTTTATGCTGAGCTCAGGTCGACACTTCAGACAGTAACACTGTAACTAGGCAAACAAATTACATTTCGGGGGGGCTTCTAGGATGTAGGATGTCACGTGACTGTCCTGTGGGCCACATTCAGTTAAAATTCATTAGCTTGTCTAAAGAAAACAACCTGACTGCTATGAACGAGGCTTTAGAGAGCCTCCTAACTCTGTCTGACTTCACTAACCTACAGTGTAAACCCAGCTCTAATATTGTTAATACTGCTAAGTGGAACAGAAGGTTTACAAGAAAGTCTATCTAATAATGTTAAGTAAACGTAGCTAAACAGCTAACCTTAGCCAGGTTAATCCTGCAGGGCCACACAGTCCAGTGTAACTCAAGCTAACCAGCTCGCTAGCTGACATGCTAACTCAGGCAGTCAGGCCCAAACAGCTGACAGACTCCAACCTCTCGACTTCCGTTAAAACACGAACAAATAAAACACTTTTAGGAGCCGTGTCACGAAATGAGCAGATGTGAAATCAAGCCTGTGGTGCGTTTTATACCTTACCTTCTTCTGCAGTGTCCATCTTGTAACCGTGACGCACTGTCCTCTTTACAGTCCACACATAACACCGTCCAGCAGATCAGATAAAACAATAACAGCGAGTCAGCTAATGTTTAAACAGCACAAACATCTCGAAAGAGCCACGGCCACGGACTCCACATAACCTCTCAGAGGTACAGGTTTGTTTTTGTGGCAGATACCCCCTCAGACGCCCACAAAACTGTCGCTCAGTAAGATGTCAGTGTACTACAGCTCCCATCTCTCCGCCTCCAGAGCAAAGCTCAGCACACTTTACGGCATGGCCTGCAGGGTTGCCAGGTCTAAAAACAAATCTCCAGACTAGTGTCTTGCTGAATAATAATAATAATAATAATAATAATAATAATAATAATAATAATAATAATGAGAAAAGAAATATTTAAATAATTTATTTTTTGCATTTAATACATAGCATCCCATTCTTATTCCTCTCTGCTGTAATCTACATTTTCAGATCTTTTTCAGATCAATAATCTCACGTTAGTACGTCTCCCTACGAGCAACAGATGTTCTTCACCCTCGGATGTTTTTAGCTCCTTGTGGTTTTAACGACCCAGTTATACACTCATTAGACAATATGTTCCTTTTCTACTAAGTTAGTATAAGAACTTTTTTAAAGATACATTTGAAGTAGCCCCAAAACCTGCACTCCGCCTCCTTTACAACTACATTTTCAAAATTGCCCATTATGCGTAAAAATCGTGAACCTGGCAACTCTACTGGCCTAACGCCAGATCTACGACAGTCCCCCTCTGCTGCTCTAGTTCCACATAAACTCAGGTGAATTACTAACACGCTGCACTGTGTGGGCATAGAGCCCAGTATTCAATGACCTGTGCACTGTCCCAGTGGGTCATTTTCTGTACTTTCGACTTTTATATAAATTAAAATATTCCTAACATATCCTACTAATCTACCATCTATATTTAAATTCTGCATACAAACCCAGTTTCCAGAAATGTTGGGAATTATAATTTTTAACTGTTTTTAATTAACCTGAACTTTTATTTGACATACAAAATGACACAAAAATATTTTCAGTAATTCTAATACTATATTAATATGAACAAATTTAGAAATCAAGTCTAATCAAAAGCTAATATAGAAAAGGACTGAAATGTTCTGGAAGGTTCCATGATTAGTTTAACTGGTAACAGGTGAAGTCATCATGACTGAGCATAAAAGGACCACCCACCAACCGCTTAGTCTTTGCAACTGAAAATGGGTAATGGTTCACTACTTTGGGTTAAACTTTAGGGCCTCTAAATAGTCCCACTCCTAGTACTGTATGACTAAAATTCCTGCTGTATTCTCAATGTAAATGCTCTTTACATACTGCTGCTGTTCTCAATATTCTATTCAGTGCTGGAACCTTTTCTTTATGCTAAAATGCAACCTTTTTTGTTGGACTAATGCCTGGAGTGCTGTAATTTCTGATCATTACCTCAATGTTAGTGTTGTAATGTTTGCGTGCAAGTCATTATTTTATGACATGTTTCCTGCACTTTTTCCAAACGTCTGTTTTTGTCCCCTGCAGCTTTTGCTGTCTGTGAACAATGATATGCTATATTAAATGGAGACAGGTCGAGCACTAGGACTAAGCGGAGAACAGCTGCTCAAGCTGAATCTTGTTTCACTTTAGACCGCCCACGAGTTCATCGATTGGCTCTGCCGTTTCTTGCTAATGTGATTGGCCATCCCCACCTTCACTCCATCTAGTTGTAAACCAGAGTTTAATTGGCCAGGAGTCGGTATTTACCTGCAGCTCTAAGTTGTTAACATGTTGGGCATTTGAATGTGTTTTGGAAGCTTTGGATTAGTTATGTTGAAATATGAATAGTTAACCCTCTGGTGGTGTTTGGGTCAAATTGACTCATGTTAACTAATTTTACTAAAAATTAGAATTTTATTTTATGTATATTGACCATACATTCCGAAAATAAGGGAAAATTGGTTGTAATGAGTTGGAGTAATGTTGTTTTATGCTACATGCTTTACACTAACCATAAAGAGAATAGTGATCTTAAAAAAAAAAAAAAAAAGCAATAGAGAACTAGAAGAACTAGAAAATGGTGAACCGAAAATCAACTTTATTAAATATTCCATTTCATTTATATTTTATTAGTTATGCTTAGTATGTTGATTAATGTATTATCAAATATTACTCTTTTTAATTTATTCATTAATAATTTTGTTTTGCCTCATCAATGGTGCCCAGGGAACAGTTGGGAGTTAGGTGCCTTGCTCAAGGACACTTCCGTCACAACCTGCTAGGGGAACAAACTGGTGACTTTCCAGTCATAAGACCAGATCTTTACCTACCAGTCCAACTGTTTTGCATTGGAATTTTGTGGATACTAAAAGGAGGTAGACTGCTAACGTTTCAAAGAAGCAAAACACATGCAGTTAGCATGGTAGAAGCATGCAGAAGCATGCAGTTAGCATGGTAGCTGTAGTTACCTGTTTGACTGAATACACTCGTCTCTGGCATCCAATTTATGCTTAATATGAAGAGAATCACCTTTTTCATTGATTTTTGAACACCTGGTGAGTATTTCACAAAGCATAAATTTAGCCAGGTAACTTAAGTCAAACCTGTCAGTACCAAAAGTGCAGTGGGATATTCCCTTAAGACAATCCTGAATCATAGGCTTGACCTATCTGTGACTGATGTACACTGCTCAAAAAAAGTAAAGGGAACACTTTAAAATAACATCCTAGATCTCAATGAATAAAATATTCTAGTTGAAAATCTTTATTACATAGTGGAATGTGTTAAGAACAAAATAAAAATGATCAATGTAAATCAAAATTATCCCATGGAGGTCTGGATTTGGAATCACACTCAAAATCTCATACCACCCTCATGGAGTTTCTGACAGTTTGAGCAGAAACATGGATATTAGAGGCCTGCTGGAGGTCATTTTGCAGGGCTCTAGTACTGCTCCTCCTTGCACAAATGAGGAGGTAGCGGTCCTGCTGCTGGGTTGTTGCCCTCCTACAGCCCCCCCATGTCTCCTGGTGTACTGGCCTGTCTCCTGGTATCTGCTCCATGCTCTGGACACTGTGCTGACAGACACAGCAAACCTTCTTGCAGGGAAATGAAAAAAACTCGTCACATGTAGTCAGTGTCTATCCAGTTCGGATACTAAGTCCTAACAGAAT
>BRDA01004452.1:0-20000 GCA_036984385.1 Crenuchus spilurus
AAGTATTGAGTTGAACTTTTGTTATTGACCAAATACTTCTTTTCCACCATAATTTACAAATAAATTCTTTAAAAATCCTACAATGTGATTTCCTGTTTTTTTTCTCATTTGTCTCTCATAGTTGAAGTGTAACTATGATGAAAATTACAGACCTCTCTCATCTTTCTAAGTAGGAGAACTCACACAGTCAATGGCTGACCAAATACTTTTTTTTCCCCCCCACTGTGTGTGTGTTTTTCCATTTAGTCAAAGCAGTAAACCACCTGAGATCATGTGATGAAGTACTTTTACCACAGTTAAAGGAGTCTTTACACCACTTCACATTGTCCCTACATACACCCTTGGTATAGGCTCAATAACAGAGCCACCAGATACATTCAAAAAGGGGCAGGAAATGGATCCATGCTGTTAGGTCTGATATCTTGATATGATAAGCCAACAGCTCCATTTAAATTCTCGTCATTTTTCTCCAAAATGGCCATTTCAAACCAAAAATTCTTGCTGGTTCAGACATGATCTCATAATAATGTGAGTAACCAAGAGATACTGAGCTAAATGTTTGTGGAATATATTTATTAGGTAAGAGTGTGAAAAGTCACTTCATGAAGGCAGAAGTTAAAGAAGGAGGTGACGGAGAGCTTAACACTGTCAATCTGACAAGTCACTGTTAACCAATGGATGCAACATAAGCAAGCAAGGATTAGGAATCTGGGGTGGGTTTTTAGAGGTGAACCCTTGTTAAGACTAGAATCTAGAAACAAGTTACAATATACAACTTCAAATACAGTTGAACCTGTTATCGTTTGCCCTGGTTATCGTACAATTCGGTTATCGTCAACTTTTTCTGTGAAATTTTGTCCCAGTTGAAGTTCATCCGCCCGATTTTCATCGTAATTTCACAAAAACAAAGCACCCACCCATGCGTTTGTCATTCATTCTGGCTTTGTTTCTCATTGATAACGCTCAAAACAAACTAAAACAGTGGCTGAGAACCCGGAGAACTGATGTACAAAAAGCCTGGCGGCTGGACCACACCGGCATGCTCTAAAACAGAGCGTAAACCCATAACAGTGATGTTAAATGTTTATTTATCCATTTCATTAGTCTTTTGAATTTATTTCTCATTGTGTTCTGTATGCAAAACTATAGTTATTCTATATAAAATTATCATTAGTTTCAGTTTATCAGGCACTTTAGAACGGATTAATGATGAAAACCGAGGTTCCACTGTATTTATACTATTCCATGTATACTTATAGACAATCTTATACTATTATGTTGCCTAAATGAAGGTACTGTAGATCACCACTTCAGTAATGATCCAGTACCCTATTTTTCCCTGAGTGTATAGACACTTTTCCATCTATAAAAATAAACTAACATGCATGTCGCAAACAGCTTTCATACTGTAGTATAAATCAAGTCCATTCACCTTCACTACAGTCTAAATCTAGGTCTCCATCTGACCCAGCAGGTGAATGTATACATAAAAGATCTGGAGCAAGTTTGAATCCCAATCATGCTGTTTGGCATCAACAGCTGGGGACCGAAGAGAGCAAAATTGGCAGTGCTCTCCCTCCCTAACACTCACACATTGCAATGTCCGCTAGCTCAGGTGTCTACTGATTGGTCCATTCAGAGCTGGGAATCCTGCGCTTTCCTCCGAGCGTGTTGGTTCCCCAGTGACGGTGTATCAGCGGTAGTTCAAAAAGAGGCGGTGGCTGCACCCTCCTAGAGTCAGGGACAGTGCAAAGTGATGGGGAGAGCCATTAAGGGGTTGGGTTAATTGGCGACTACCACATTGAGAATGGGGAAAAATTAGCAAACATTTTGAGTGTAAATTGGACACTTCTACGATTAATGTAAACTTTACATTGGTGTTAATGTGACAAATCCCATGGACATGCCATAAAACAGTTCTTGTAAAGTATAAGCTTGTTTTTAATTAAAAAAGCAGGTGCATGTACAAGCAGAGCTAAAAATGGCCTCTCTCAGAACCTGAAATGAATGAGTACAGACAGCCAAACACAAAATGGCAGGATATGGGGTTCTGAAACAGATGCTCTAAGAGGAAGGCTGCTTTCGGTCTGAATGATCATTCAATGGCAGTTTCAAGTCAGCCTTCATTCGTGTGAATGAGAGTGAATGTACATCAGTAAATAGCATTCAGTTCTGTTGAACAGTGTTGACTCTACAGCTGTTTACTCCAAAAATCAAAAGACTATTTGCTGTCATGAGTGAAGTCATGTGGCCAGAACACTTATTACGATCCATGCGATACTGCACTGCCAAATTATATATTAGTAGTTTTGTTATATTTAGACGTTTAGTAATAGTAATAATCAGGGGTGCACATAATGTTTTTGGTCTAGTTCTCAAAGGAGCACCTACAGATGTTGCTTGGTGCTCACCTTTTACAATGCTCGAAAATACTACACGCATTGATCATCACTACCCTCCTGACATCCACTGTTTGGAGCCATGCTATCTCCTGCAGCCATTTTTAAGCGAATACTCTTTTTTAACCTTCAGTCTCAGTCTGGTGTTTCTTTGGAGGTGGTGGAATACCAAAGTAATGACTTAATAGCTTGTTTCCTGGACATGCTGATGAATCAGTGGAAATCTTAAAACCAGTGAACAAATAAGCTAGTGCTTATCAATTAACTACTCTCTTGAGCCCGCCTATGTTACAGTCAGGGTTGCCAGATCCATCAAAATTAATCAGTCAAAAGTCAGTCTAAAACCCGCCCTTCAGAAGTTTAAACTAGCCCAAAATATATGTCTGTCACACGTTTTTAGCAAATGGCAAAACAACTAAGAGTGTTCGACTTAGTATTTGTTTATAAGGGATTTATCAGCCCATCAAACCTTTTTCTTTATCACAGTCCTTGCAAATATACTGCTTTGCCCACCGTATTGAAGTAATATCCTAGACAACTGGCCGCGGCAATTTTTAAAAGTTACCCAATAAAACGCATCCCGCCACTCCTGAAAGTTCACCCGCGACTGGATTTTCAACAAAAGAATGTGGCGTGAAAACCGCGAACCTGTCAACTCCGGTTACGGTGGCCAAACATAATCAAGTAAATGGTGCGCCAACGCGCGTCACGTTATAATTCACGGTGCGCATCGTTAATTTTGACCACACATGCGCACCACTTATGTGCACCCCTGGTAATAGTAGTATATTTAGTAATATTTAGCCATGGCCTAGTGGTAAGGATCTGGTCTTGTGACCAGAAGGTCGCTGGTTCGATCCCCAGACAGGACGTGACTGAAGTGCCCTTGAGCAAGGCACCTAAACCCCTAACTGCTCCCCGGGCACCGGTGGATAAGGGCTGCCCACCGCTTCGGGCACAAATTCTCACAGCCTAGTGTGTTCACTAGTGTGTGTGTCTGTTTCACTGCACAAATGGGTTAAATGCGGAGGTCAAATTCCGTTGTGTTGGCTAAATTGGTTGATCTTAATCTTAATGTAGATCAACTGAGATGTTTGGAGCTCAAATTTTGCTTTATTTTAGTCCTGGAGCTGCGAGGCTAACAATGCTAACAAACACTTCAACCCAATAGTCACCCGTCATTCTGACATCAGTAAAACTCATTTAAATTCCATACAGATCTGAAAGTTCTTACAGACTGTTCAGTGTGTTTTTAGGCACAGAATGACTTAATACGAGCTTTACAAAAAATACTAAAACCTCACTGCTTGAGGCAGCATCTTCAGACTGCCCGTCATCATCACCAAAACTGATTCTAGTGGCACTGAGCTTCACAAGGTCCTAAATCATGTGTTTACATGCACTTCACATTGCCACAACTACAGAAAATTTGATTTGGTCAGTAATCCCATCAACATATTTACATGCAGTAATGAGATAATGGAAAACTCCAGGCTGTAAGCAGATTTCTGCTTTGCAATCAGCCAATAAACTCAGAGAATGAGGAGTGATGTAAGCATCGTGTAAAGCTTATTTATGTTTAATTTATGTTTGATCGAGCCACTTTACACTGAACATAAACCACTGGCATAGTTATAAAAGTGTTTTGTTGAGTAACAGGTGCTTTTTTTAAACACTGCTGGCTTATTTCTGGTACTGCAGTAACTGTTTTCACACATGCACAGTGTGAGAGAGGAGTAAGAGGATATATGCTCTTAAAAATCAGATTATTGAGATAAAATCTTTATTGGATATCTTAATCAGATTCCAAGAATTTACTCCGATCTAAGGAATCCCACACGCTGTTTACATTACATTTGAATAATCAGATAACTGCAGACTATAATCAGATTATTAAATGCGTGTAAAAGATGTGGTCTGAGCCAGTTGAGAAGTTTTGGTGGTGATGTTTGACAAAAACGACTTTTATATTTAGGTGACTATTGAATTCTAGTGTTGGCGTACTTGATTCCTGTCCGATTGTGCATGTTCTTCCTCTTCAACATTTCACAGATACGACCCTTTCTAACCCAGGATGCTGCACAGGTGCTTGTCCAGTCTCTCGTCATCTCAAGACTTGACTACTGCAACTCGCTCCTGGCTGGTCTTCCTCTAAAAGCCATCAGACCCCTGCAGCTGATACAGAATGAAGACCAGTCGAGCAGCTGCAATCAGCCCAAGTTCTCTCACATCACTCCTCTGCTGTGTTCACTTCACTGGCTTCCTGTAGCTGCTCGCATCAGATTCAAAACCCTGACGCTCGCCTACAAACGAGAAATGAACCAGCGCCTCTCTACCTAATGGCAATGGCCAAGTTTCGAATCGCACCTCAAACCCTTTGAGCTAGCATGGCTTGGTTTGATCCGCCATCCTTCAATATACAGTGGTAACCCTACTTACGAGTTTAATCCGTGCAGGAGCCGAGCTCGTTAGCTGGTTAGCTCGTTAGCTGGATACATTTTCCCCATAAGAATACATGTAAAACTGATTAATCTGTGCAGGAGCCGAGCTCGTTAGCTGGTTAGCTCGTTAGCTGGATGCATTTTCCCCATAAGAATACATGTAAAACTGATTAATCCGTGTCAGCCGGCCAATATACAGTATACTTTAATATGCTAAATAATGTGTTTATATGGGTTTTTAAAACATAAACGAGACGACGGTGCTCGTGTAGGCTGGCGGCTAAGGAGGACAGGAGGACGGGCGTACGTGTATGGCATGGTTACACTTATCATATGAAAAGTAAAAGTAAAATGTATCTAACTTTCTTGTTCACTACCTTTTGCTGTCTTTGTGTCACTTTCACTAGCACTTTCACTTTCACTGGACAGCGGTCAAAGGTAATGACTGACCTCTTCTTCTATGCTAGTATCTAGGGGATGCTACGACCGCCGCGCCCCTAGTGGTTGGCATACTTGAACTAATTTAGGCTACTCATCACTTGGAATTTTATTTGTTACCTGGAACAAAAATATTCAGAGATCTCGACTCGTTACCTGGAATACTCGTTAGTAGGGATGCTCGTAAGTAGGGTTACCACTGTACGTGGAAAACTAACATCAAGACTCTCACCCAGGTGGTGAACAAACTCCCACTGGTTGTTCCAACAGCAGAGTCCCTCACAGTCTTCACACACAGACTGAAGAGCATCTCTTTGTGGAGCACTTAAGCAGCACTAGTTTAAACACTTACTGTAATGCTGTAATGCTCTTATATTGTGTATAATTGTGTATGTTTCTAGGTATTAGTGATGGTTTAGTTCTAACAGTGTCTGAACTGAAGAGTAGTCTGGACTCTAACCTGTCTGTACTAGCTGAGAATTCTCTTAATGGAGACAAAACACTGTTGTACATCACTCTGGATAAGAACGTCTGCCAAATACTGTAAATGTAAAGGATCAATCACGTCTTAGAAAAGTGGGAAAAAAACATCGCTTAGATTTTATGATTTATGGGTGAATCACTGTTGACGACCTCTTATTACATTATTTCTTCAAGTGGCTATTTATTATGGAGGGACGTAATATTACACCTACAAATGTTCTCCATATAATTACTCATTACAGTAATGTTTCTGCAACAAATGTAGTTCTGTAATATTGAAAATATGGATTTGTGCTGAACTTTATCAGTGACTGGCACCGCAGTGTACTTATCATAAGACAGCCAGCCTCGACGTACTGTTGACAAGAAAACGAGAAATGCTTCTAGTCAAGCATCACATGGTATCCTGTAGCGTATTTCCTCTCAAGAGTAGCTGTAGATTTTGCTGAATAAGGTCTACAGACACAAAAGCAAGCAAAGCAAAGTTAAAAAACAAAGCCAAGGAGGAAGCTGAGATCCTGGCAGTGTGTACTGTAACATATCTGAGCGAATCTGTGCCTGGAGAGAATGACAACGTTCACTTTGCCAATAGCATACAACACTTTCAGCCACGAAACCGTCACTAAATCAGGTCTAAAGACTTTTGCCCAATGCTAGAATTGTGATTGGACTCAAAAGAGTTTAATCAGCCACAGTACACAAAGCTAACATGCACCGAAAGACTGCAGAAACACGTCTTTCAACATGACGAGGGCTCTTTGGAAAATTGCAGTTACTCAAAATAGCAAAGCCAAAACAAGAGACGGACAAAAGCAGCATCGACAAGGATCATCAGAACAAGTTCTAAGTCTTAAAAGAATGAAGGCGCTTACCTGAAGGCGCTTACCTGAAGAAAGACACCTTTACAAAGGCTCTCTCACGTAGTACATCCATCAACAACGTGGAAAAGCAAAGGAATAACACGAAACGTCGACACCAGCCAGAGGTTTTCAACACGCCGTGGTTGTCTTCAGCTGTAGAGGAGAGACTCTGGCAGTAAAAGTAACACCACAGGACATCTTGCTGCCTTTCAGCTGCGTTGGCTTACTGATCCATAGCAAGTCAACAGTGATCTGGCTGTCACGATGTCAGTCAGGGTCAAAGTGCTGACCGAGCCTGTACAGGCGACGTGAACCACGTCTTCGCCTCTACAACTGAGGTCACGCTGAAGCTGGAATCCACCTGACAAAAGAAAGCTGCGAGACGTCAGCGACGATGCCAAAGTATGTGCCCGTCATGAGGGTAACCCCCAGGGGAAGTGTTCAGATCACTTCACAACGAAGCGCTTTTCATTTGCATGAGGCGCTTCTGCGAATCCTGAGCCAGCCGGCTCATGTTTCCTCTCTTTGCTGGTTAAGACCACACACACACACACACACACCAACCTTGGTGGTTTTCTAAAGCTGTCAAAAAACAACGGTACTCCCCAACTCATTCCCTAGAAACATCTGACCTTTACGAGTGGGAATCACCCCTTCCTGCTCTTTACGGAAGAGAGAGAGCACGCGCGAGAGAGAAAGGACAAAAGGTGGGGCATGGAGAGGAAGCAAAACAGAGAACAAAGTGCAGCCAGAAGGAAACGAGAAGGAAAGAAACTCTAATAACATAAGCAGGCAGCAAAAGAGGCAACAGAGCTGTCAAAGTCCAGCAGCTCATCAGGCTCAAAGGAACAATATTAAAACTAAAGAAGACTTGTTTTAGGCTAAGCAAGTGACAGAAGGTCAAAATCAAGACTTGTGCAACTTAAAGTCAAAGTTAATTGTGAATTAAGTAGAAGGAAATGATGTACACACACACATCAGACCATTACACCATCGCTGATTTGGAATGAACTCGATCTAGGAAGTCACAGATGCCGTGTGACAGGGTTTGCTGCATGTATAAACAAGTGAGCGCACCAGTCAGTTGTAGCAGCTGTGTCATCAGGAGCCAAGGATGAGATTTGACTGACGTTCAAAAGGACATGAAAAAAGCTGATGGGTGGTTTCTCAGAAACCACTAACTTTGTAGGATGTTCTTTAGCTGCACATGTCAACGGCATCAACGTTGTCCAACCGGCAATTGATGTCAGAAGAGAACGACGACTCTTGCAAGTGTTACAGAGCAATCAACAGGTCACAACAAACCAGTTAACCTCTATAATGAACACAGGAGCTATGAGGAAAGTGTCAGGGATCACCACTGAGCAAACACTGGCATTGTAGAGAACCTGACGTAAACATGACGTGACTGACAACAAAGAGGCAGCACATGGCAGAGACAAAGACGGGACAGGGGCATGGCCAGGGGAGTGTCACAGTTATATCTGGGCCTGTGAAGCACAGTTATGGTTTAAGGTGGTCATATTATTATATGACGTGACCGTGTACTTACTTTATTATCGAATGTATTAGAAAAGCTTAGATCTTCAAAATGATGTTTTTGACTTAATAGGCCTGAATACTAGCTGGGGATTCGATCTCAGATCATTGCTTAAATGTTAAGGAGCTTGGTAACTGTATATAGTATTAGCACATTTTGTCCATACTTACTTTGAATTTTGTATATTAAAACAAGTCAGCACATCATTTCTACATAATACACACTTACTTACATTTAATGATATTTGGGGAAACTGCAAAATTTATGGCACATTACATATTTAGATTCAGAAAATAAACAAACTGCCCTAAATATCAAAAATGTTAGCTGTTCCTCTCGAGGTGAACTTGTCACTTATTTTTGACACAACAAAATTTTTTATTTAAGAGCTTAATTTTATTTTGGCAAAAAAATAAGTAACTTTAGTCAGGTGTAACTTCATTCTTTTAGTTTTCACAGATAAGAATGTGTGTTAATACATTACCAAAGCAGTGTGGGTGGAGTTTTCACAGGCTCCAGCCTGATCACGCATGGATACCACCAAAACCTAGAGGAGGAGAAAGTAACCGAAATGGCTTTTTATTGTGCTGCTCTGGTTTTTGATAACTTAGATAAACTTCATATGGAATTTTTCATTTGTTTTTCATCATAAGACATTATTATTATTATTATTATTATTATTATTATTATTATTAATTATATTATTATTATTATTAATTATATTATTATTATTATTAATTATATTATTATTATTATTATTAAGATATATTCTTTGTACAATTTTTTGTTCAATTTAATAGAGAACACAGAATTCAGCAACTGTCCAACATCCTCTATTGTAAGTATTTTTGAGATATTTTCCTTATTTTTGTTTATTACTCAATAATTTCAGCATTAAAGATTCATTTCTGTCAAGACAATTTCTACACAATTACAATCTGCCATCTAGATTAAGTTGATGCTGGAATATTCCATTAAAATTACAAGTAAGTATCAAGTAAAAATTGACAAATTACACTGTAAATTTGATGTCATACATAAATGTCATACAAATCATACATTTACGAAAATTATCAACAGTATGATTAACAAAGTAACAGAACTCTCCTCATAACACTACTACCAAAAACTGGAAATCAAGGAAGACCAATTACCATCGTTAACTGGAAAAGGTTATTAATTGACTATAGGTTAATGGAAAATCTCTCAACCTCAATCAAAAACAAATCCAGTGATTTCAGCTCGACTTTGTCAACAATCATTATTCTTAAATGACTAATACCTGAAGAACACGGAATACATCTCTACCACTGAAAACAACAATAATACTAAATAACACAAAAATAGTCACTGTTTACATAAATGTATCAATCTAGAATTATTTATGTATAAATATTAATGACGATTTGTATTTTTATGTATTTGTTTATTCTGTTCTGGGATTGTTTTGTTTCTCCCTTTTTCCATGTATCTTTTCTCTCTCTCTAGCCTTTGCTTTATGTGCTCCCTCAAGCTGTGAAGACCTGATTAGATTTATGAATATGCATTGTTATGAAAAATTGTTATGAATAACATGCCCCCCCCCAAGGAGGCGGGCAAAAATTAATTGGAAAATTATTTCAGAAATTGTTGTGATTTGTGGTGAGTGTGATTAATGCAAATTAACAGCATGAAACGGATACGCAAATCACAAATTCACTGCTAGTGCTTGCTGCTCAGCCGTCTTCAGTGAAGGAAATCCTGAATAAGCTGCCAAAACACACTTGTGATAATGTATTTTCACACACTAGTTCTTCATTTAACAATATGAAGTACTGATTAGCCAAACAAGATTAGCCAAACAAGCAGGGAATGGCTAAAACAGCAGAAAGTCCCCTTTAAGGGCCCCGAGTGGCTCAGCAGGCTAAGATGTTGACACTATGACCAGAGGACCACGAGTTTGAATCCCGGTCATGCTGTTTGCCATCAAGAGAGCAAAAATTGGCAGTGCTCTCTCTCTATCACTTTCACATTGTAATGTCCGCTGGCTCAGGCGTCTTCTGATTGGTCCATTCAGAGCTGGGAATCCTGCGCTTTCCTCCGAGCACGTTGGCTCCCCAGTGATGGTGTATCAGCGGTAGCTCAAAGAGAGGCGGTGGCTGTATCACACACAATGAAAAAGGCTTGTGCTTGTCTTCACCCTCCTAGAGTCAGGGACAGTGCAAAGTGATGGGGAGAGGCCTAATGGATGGGATGGGCTAATTGGCTACTACTACATTGGGAAGGCGATAAAAATTTGCAAAAATAAATAAATAAATAAATAAAAGTCCCCTTTAAGACTACACAATGGCACAGGACAAACAGGACATATACCAGATTTCAGCGCCTTAAAAGCCCAAAAGGTCTCTCCAGGGTTTCATTTCTCACTCCAATAATATAACAATAACCCCGTCAGTCTGAACTGTGTTCAATGTAATTACCGTAGACGAATTGGGATTAAATAAGCCGTGAAATGTAAAAGGATAACAGTACAGTGCAGCATATCACTGCAGGAGTAAGACAATATCAACACACTCACAGTTCTATGTTCAGTGACACTGTATTGATTCTCAGCACTGATTTTAGATAAAAGTTTACATGTAAAGACTGATGAAAGACGGTGGTTCACTTTGGTGCTACAAACTCTGTGGGTGGAGACAGGGATATGGGGGTGTACTTTATGTTCCCTGCTGGAGCTCAGGTGTGCAGGAAGTCAAGCAGGGAGAAGCTCAGACCTGTCAGAGGCTTAAAACTGCAACAATGCGCCATGTGGATCTGTAGCATCTTCCTGTCCCTGAGAGAACCAACAAATAAAAATGCCCAGCGGGCACAGTCATAGCATTAGAGTGACCAGGACAGCACTGAATGATAAAGATAGACAAAACTGCCCTTTAGCAAATGATGACATGAACAGAGCCTGTTGAGGCTAGCTCTGCAGGGACCCACACCCACTCCCATAAATCCAACCCTAGAGAGAAAAACAGGAAACACTGTTTTTGGTACTACAACCTGAGCCAGACCCTGCCGCTGACGTGAAGGGCAGAGAGTCTCTCCAGCTATG
This sequence comes from Crenuchus spilurus, assembly GCA_036984385.1. Lineage (NCBI taxonomy): Eukaryota > Metazoa > Chordata > Actinopteri > Characiformes > Crenuchidae > Crenuchus > Crenuchus spilurus. The sequence continues at coordinate 11,241 of BRDA01004452.1, forward strand.
ATAAAAACAGCTATACTGCACTCTTCTGCAGTAAAGCTGAATAAAAGTGCTCAGATTCAGGCCTAAACATGCTGACTCGACTGATTCAGCCATCACAGTGACAAAAGCAGCGTCTCAAACAGGCCTGGCTGATATGGATGTAATCAGATATCAGTGGTGACTGACAGCAAGACCATGATGATGTTTTAAAGCGAGAGAACTGTCAAAGAGCTCATTTTAAACCAGGGTTGGCGCTGGCCGCTCGCCACGTCGCCAATGGCGAACTCAGACAGCGTGTGGCGAGGAAAACATGTCATCAGTACGCCACGCTGGCTAAAAGCAATTTTCTAACGCATGGCGAATTCAAATCGCCACGAAAATCACAAAATCCGGCAATACTCTGTGAGCTGTCCGCCATCTTGAGTTTATCTGCTGCTCCGTAAACACCCGAAATAGCCGGAAGCAACATCGTCAGGAAAATAACCGTGAAATAATTAATGAGATGGGTGGGTCTCTAAATGCTGATTGGTTGAGAAGTTTCGTGCGTAGAAAATTATAGTATCCCATAATTCTGTGTAATAATTCCCATAATTCCCATAAATATTGATAGTATTTTTACAGTTATTCCCAGGCTTGTGAGAGACTGTCTCTGGAATAAATAAACAAGTCGACAAAGAGCTGTACACATTGGAATTTTTAAATTTTGAATTCAATTGTTGCTCTATATTTTCCATTTTTATCACTTTTATTTCCCTACAGAGAGTAAATATCTGTAAATATGATCAGAAATACATTACACCAATAGATTTCTGATATGATGTACATGTAAGTGCCTGTGTCTAAGATTGGCTAACTGTGGCTAAAGTGTGGCTACTGTGGCTAACTGCCTTCACCACAGGTAGCTGTTAAATCTGTGGCTAGTCAAATCCTTATGTGGCTAAAAAAGTTTTAAGCCCCTTAGCCACAATGGCTAACAAGTTTCATGAGCCAGTGCCAACCCTGTAAACAGCTCATTAAAAATGATCAATTATAAAATAGCACAAAAAATGAAAGAATTATTGCTTTAATTTGATAGATTATTCTTTTTTTGGCCAATTTTCTACCTTTGACAATGTGGTAGTTGCTAATTAAACCATTAGTGGCTCTCCCCATCACTTTTGCACTGTTCCTGACTCTAGGAGGGTGAAGACATGCACACCTCTCCTCCGTTGCGTGTGATACAGCCACCGTCTCTTTTCGAACTATTCCTGATAGGTACACCGTCACTGGGGAGCTAACGCGCTCGGAAGAAAGCACAGGGTTCCCAGCTTCAAATGGACCAATCAGTGGACGCCTGAGCCAGCGGACACTGCAATGTGTTAGAGAGCGCCATCTACCCACCCAGAGAGAGCACTGCCAATTTTAGTTCTCTTGGGCCCCGGCTGTTGATGGCAAACAGCATGACCGGGATTCAAACTCACGATCCTCTGGCCATAGTGTCAGCGTCTTAGCCTCCAATTTTATCGATTCTAATTATTTTTAGATATCACCCAGGCTTAAGCTCGAGTGGAAAATGTTTATAGTGTGCACTAATTAAACACTGTATTTTGATTACAACTGAAGAGGTCAGAGACTACATTAACCCTTTCAGACCCTGCGTCCATTGCAATGGACATCACATGTTTTCTTCCTTTTTTATGTTTTGTTGCACAAAAGACCAATCGAGATCTGTTGTTCATCAGAACAGACATTTACCAACCAATCAAATAACAGCTTAGCCCCGCCCACTGCCTTGGGAAAAAAAAAGCACACTGAAGTTAGCAATGGCAGCATTCCAGCCAAGGAGGAAGAGTAAGGGTTCATTTTAACTCATTTTTATCCATTTTAGAATACTTTTTTTCTTCATGTTATGAGTTAATTTTACTCTTAAGGGATGGTTTGTGAAATAAAAAGTTCAATATCAGTCATAAAAGCAGAAAGTTAAACACAGGATTTTTTAAAATCTTGTCCATTGCAGTGGACAGTGGGTCTTAACGGCATGTGTTTTTAGTGCTGCTGTTAAAGCTCTATGCAATTGCAGTGTATACAGACAAATAATCTGTTAAATACAGTGTAAAATAAGATAAAAATATTTATTCTACAAAGTACACAACAAGTGCTTCAGTTAATTGGCACCGGAAACACATCAGAAATTGAAACCTTTGTTAGTGATGATGATGATGATGAAGATGACTCTTAAGAGGAGAGCATAGCTGTCTGTTAAATATTGTTACTCCAATACTCCCATTGTTGTCCATAAAAATAAAAATATGAACCTATAGCTATTTTTGCAAATATTTGTAGTGTATATAGTAGTATATATGAAATACTATTTTTACAAATGCAACCATAATTTTGACTAATTTCTCCTTGTTTCATGTTATATACTATTTTTCATAATGAGAGATGTTCTCAAAATTTGGATAGCAGTTTCAGTTTATGGACCAGGTTTATGATCAAAAAGGAAATACAAACAAACCATAAAACTATTCACATTATATAGTACTGCTTTACAGCTGTTAAGACCTACCGTCCACTGCAGTGGACATTTTAAAAAATGACATTAAAAGTATTATATTTGATTTTTTTTTTTTTACTGAGTCTTGTTTTGGAGTTCATTACAGACAGAAAACTGCATTCGTATATTTTTTTTCATTACTGGAACATAATTCGGGTCTGAAAGGGCTAAAAAAAATCAAGTTAGTTAATTGGTAAGAATGTACTAACGTAGTAGTTAAATAAAAAATTGGTGTTAAAGACAACGGTGAGTGTTTTTAACCTATAGCCAGAGTATCGATTTGGTACTGAGCATCGTGACAATCGTAGTCAGCTTAAATAACTGTTTATCTCAATCACGATCAGGCAATTATGTCATAATCATGACAATCCTAAACATGACACTGCGCAGTGTGAGAATATGATGTATTAGTGTCCAAATAAGATTATAAACTTTACAGTACAAACAAATGGCCCAGTCATACAGGCTCAGAAAGTATCTACTACTAAGTAAATGGCCGATTTGGTTTAGGCTCTGTAAAATGTGCCAGATGAGGGGGCATTTCTTTTAGTGGGACTGCTGGCGCAAAAAGCCCCCAACTGTTTGTTATGGACTCTGCTCCAGCTGTCCAAACAGTCTACAGGAGAGAAGAGCTGCTGCCTCAGAATACATAACATCCAACAGATCAATACAGAGACAAGAGAGGCTTAAGAGAGCAGCCCTGTTATCTACTCTCAAACTCAACAGACATTTAAACAATACAATCACATCATAAACGAACACCAACATTTCATTTAAAACAGATTTAGTATAATAGAATAAAACTCTACATGAGCCGGCACAAAAGGAGCAAGGTTTAGCCATCTGACACTTAGCTGAATTAATCAATACAATGCTCAGGTCAAGTTACGACTCCACCAGGAATAAGGGTGTGCAGTGATATCTACAGTTATCAGCAGATCTGTAGAAGTGTCACGATACCGCTTTTTCCTTTTCTTGAGCCAATACTGAAATCTTCATTACTGAACAATAACGTTAAAAACTACTGAGCTTTAAAATTGGTTGTTTTTAACTGAAGCACTTAATATGCATAATATTTTGGTGCCTGATGTGTGAAAACTTGAAAAGATAATTCATAGATAATAAATAAAGATAATAATTCAGGAAGTTATACACAAGATGCCATAATATTTTTTAAATTTTATTCTTTATAACTTGTCAATATTAAAAAAAATTATACAAATTTTATCATCTTGTATGCTTTGCTACACACAAAAGAACTGGACTAATTACACTAATTTTAATCTGAAAATGTGTCACTTTTAATCTGAAATCAATGATATGTTCAGTAAACTGACAAACTGTGAAGTATTTCATAAAGATGATGATGCTCTCCTACTACCCAGCTCTACTAAAAAAGTATGATAATGGTATCAGCCTAATTTTTAATTATTGGTTATTTTATCAGATGTGAAGGCCGACGGTCAATAATGAAGGCTTGTGCCCTTTGGGTCCCCTGGTGACAACATTAAAAACATGCATAATTCTGTACAGGAAATCAATGCCTGGGCTCAGGAACACCTCCAGAAATCATCATCTATGAACACAGTTCGCACAAGCGCAAGTTAAAGCATGTCAACATGATCCAGAAATGCTGCCGTCATCTCTGGGCCGAAGCTCATTTTAAAATGGACTGAGGAACAAGGACAGGGAACATCCAGCTTGTTATAAGCACAGAACAAAATCCTCTATCTCTGATGGCATGAGCTGCTTTAGGGTCTATGGTGTAGGCCGTTTTGGAAAGGCAAAACTGAATAGTATGTAGAGGTTTTAGAACATCCAGACAATAGTCGCGTTTCCATTGACCCTGAAATATCACAAATTAGAATAGCGAATAAAAATGTGCTTAATGGAAACACGACAATTTCAAAAAAACTCACGTTTTTCGATAAAAGTCTTTTGCGCTATGATGAGGTGGTTTTTCAGTCGTATCAAAATTGGTTTATATCGCAAAAGTGTGATGTAAACACTCAAACTGACCTTTTTTTGCATCAAGGGAGTCACGTGATCAACAACCGGACGTTTCTATTGGTGAAAAAGACGACGAAGAAGAAGACAACAGAAAGTAAGAGGATGAAGATGACGCGGCATATTTGGAATAATGAGGAGAATCCTTGGACAATGTACAGCTGCTCCACTAGAGATCTCACAGCATCACAAAGTTCATTAAAAGTTGAGTGAGTCATTCTAAAATGTTGAATCCACAGCTCTTCTGTAAAACCATCGACTACAGTTTCCCAAAAACGCCGCATACGTAGCCGCTCCCAAGTATAAGGGGCTTGTCTCTCCAAAGCCTCGATAAGTCGCCGTCTCCTCTGATGGCTGATGATGAGCGCTAGTGCCGTGGTAGCAGTATGTATAAAGCTGAAGTATGTGTTTACATCCACTGCCGCCATGTTTGTAATGACTTATCACGAGAACAAACATATTCACACGTGATTTTATAAAAGTATTTCACATTTAATGGAAACACCACAACTGTGAAACTTGTTTTCTCAAATTGTTTTTTCGACAAAACAATATCGATAAAGTTTTGCGCAAAACTGCAATGTAAACGCGACTAGTGTCTCTTTCAGGCCTTGCAAGACAATGATAAACCACATACTGTATCCATCACAACAGCACGACTTCACAAAGAAGAGTCAGGATGCTGAAATGACTTGCATGTAGTCAAGACACAGAAAACATTTGGTGTTTCATGAAAGAAAAAATTCAGCAAAGTAGACCCAGGAGAGTAGACTCCAGAGCAGCTAGAACGCAACATCAGTCAAGAATGGGACAACATTCCTCTCCCAAAACTCCAGCAACTGGTCTCCACAATTCCCAGACATTTAAAACTGATGTTAAAAGAAGAGGAGATGCTACACAACGGTAGTCATGGTCCTGTCCCACCGTTTTTGGGATGCGTTGTAACCATCACATGAGTTCAAAATGAGTCACTGCATACGGTTTTAATTTACATTTTACACAGCGTCCCAAAATTATTGGGAACTGGAGTTGTATATACTGTAAGGCATCCTGCAACCTGTAGGTGTAGAAATATTACCACAATAATACTTCGTCCCCAACATGAAGCCCCAATTTCTCTAAAAAAGTCAGAGGCCATCAATCAAGCTAATAAGACTTACTGTGGTCAAAATCTGACATTTGGAGTGACAATGGCTTGATTGGGTTCTTTCATGTAGGTGCCCCCAATGTGTCATGCCTGCCTCAGATGACTGGCAGAGCAAAAGACGAGTGTCTGGGATTATCTCTGGAAGCAGAGAGGTGCCGTGTGTACCAGGATTTGGAGATGAACAGCAGGAGAGGCTTCTGTAATAAGTCGGATAGGGAATAGATGGAGGTAAAGTTGGGAACGTAAGGGAAGATTGTCCTTACAACAAATGACTATACATTCTGGTGGAGAATGTCATGCCAGGGACTAGGGTTGGGTGGCTTGAGGTAATGGTTGGTAATGAACTCAACACTACATTAGAATACACAGGGCCATGTTTCCTAAAACTACGGTAGTGTAAAGAAACAGGTAGTGAGAGTGTTGAATGTAACTCTCATGCTACCATTTAATGGGGAAATATTTATATTTTGCCATTTATAAGTACAGGTGTATGGACAGCACAAGCCCTGCCCCCTTTACCCAGACAGTAGCTATGATCACTAGCTACTAGTTCATATGGACGTCGTCCTCAACAAGCTCTTGAAAATCTGTTCATATTAACACTCAATAAGATGCAACATTAATTCTTACAACTTGGTTCATTCAAGTTAAATTCGAAAATTTTAATTAAGGGTCCGGACTTTCTGACTTTTCAGTTTGGCCCGAACCAAAGTAACAGGTGTGAAAGGGGCCACAAACCACAGTCCGGACAAAAGAAGCAAAATTTGGTTTGACTAAAAGAGGTGGTCTCGGCCCGGATCTACTGAACCATGGTCTGGTTGGTGTGCAGTGTGAAAGGTTCGGACTTTTGGACCAAATACAGGAAGTTGACGCAGGCGTCTAACAACATTCAACAACAGAATAAGAAAAATAAGCTGAATGGCAGCAAAAATGAGCTGTGCTAACACATGGAGCGAGGAGGAGACGACATGTTTCATATAATTTTGGTCTGATGAACATGTCAAAAAAGCTTGAAAAACTAAAAATACTGAAACATGCAGCTTATTTTCTGAGAGGATGAGAGAGAAAGGAGACGACAGAGCAACGTAAACAGCGGCACATCCAACTACTAACCAATCAGTGTCGAGTGTAGGAAGATGCACCACACGTATGTGATGACGTCAGCACATGGGCGTATCATAATAAAAGTCTTTGGTGCGCTCGTTAAAATGCAGTGTGAAAACAAACCTGACCAAATATATACAAAGTAACAAACGTTCGGGCCATGGTCCGGACTTTCAGGTGCGAAAGCACCCTTAAGGCTGGTTTATACTTGACGCGTCGAGTGATGCGCGAATGATGACGCGAAGGTCGTGTGTTTGCCGGGACGAAAATGCGTTTATACTCACTTGCGACACGTATCAGAGGCGCGGCGATATTCTCCTATCTGCTAGGTGGCGCTGTGTGAAAAATACCACTCTGAAGTGCACAAAGAGTGGACGGTTGCCACCTTCGCGATGCGTCAAGTATAAACCAGCCTTTACACACTTTCCCTTTATGCCAAATAGAGTCAGTGACCAAAGTTTTCTTCCTTATTTACTACGAGGCTAAACTGCTAAATTGATTAGACATTAAAGTCTGGACATTAAAATAAGCCATCACTATTTACCAGCCAAGTTAGCCTTTAAGCTTCAGTACAAAGCATAAGAAGACAGTTCTAGACAAAAAAACACGTCTTGGCTGATCATCTCCTCTTGGGATAAGGATGAAAGTTGTGTAACTTAGAATTCCTGTGATCAATTATTCCTTTAAACTCATTCTTGTCTGATGCAGGCACTAATAAAAAGGAACATTTTCTTCTGTACTACTCACTGGAGTCTTCCCACAAGCCCCAGATGGCCCGTTCCCTGATTATGTGTGACTAGGCCTCAGATTTACAACCGCACTCTTTGTTATGTAGTGAGTGGGTTCGCCACCCCACTGCCTTCCATAACCGAGTCCTGTGTTCAGGCCGTCTGTACAAAAAGGGACCTCGCTCACAGGTGGTGTCTTAACTAGAAATCTCCTCCGGCAACACAAGGCACAAACGCAGTGTGCAGAGATAGCTGCCTTCTTTTCTTTTTGTAGCAGGGAGCCAGACACACTGCCAGAATACTAAATTAGGGAGCGCAGTGAATAAAAAGCCCTGCCAGTGAAGCACGGTACAATACAAGAACACTGGAATCAGCAAAGCGGGACCTGGTAAGGCATTTCCTCCGTTTAATGGATATAACTAAATATAACTAAAATATAGGCAGTGCAATAGCAAAAAAAGTTATCATCAAGTAGAGCTCTCTGATAGTTAGAGACCGATTAATTGGTTGGACGATTAATCAGACCAATTATTTCTATTTTAAATAATAAGCATTGGTCGATTATTTATAAACAATATAAAATGGCACATTTACAGGCACATCTGCAGGCAGCCTTATCAGTGTTTAAGCTACAAAAATGTTAGTGTCGATGTCACCACCAACATGACTGATGCTGAATCACACTGGCGTTATATATTGGCAGCACTCTAAAGACTGGCATTGGTACTGGACATTAAAAATATTTTGTTCAGCGACTCGTTTGGGCAAATTTGCAATAAACAGTATTATTGTGTTTGTGCTACAAATTAATTTCCCAAGTGCATGTGTGTGTTACAGGTTGTTTCAAGTGTTTCAGTCATGTGACCACTTTCTCACAGCTGATGTATATCAGGTAGAGAGGATTAAAACAGCTGTTTCTAATGTTGATACCCTGATGATCTTCATCTCTAAGCTTGACCATTTTTCACTCTCCACTGAAGAGAAAGTCACACGTACTTGAGGTTTTGTTTAATTTCCACGTACGCAGACTGAAACTTTTTTTGTATGTATGTGTTGGTATAAATATACAGGAGTAAACATTCAATGTATATTTAATGTATACACATTAGGGGTGCAGGAAAAAAATCGCGTTTCACACATTGAAGTATTCAGAATCGATTCTCGTTTTCAAAAAATCTATTTTTTTTTGCGGGTGCGGATGTGCCTTCTCAGCCACCGTAGTGCTAGGCAAAACAAGGAAGCAGCGTGGGCTACGTACA
>BRDA01004452.1:23581-39521 GCA_036984385.1 Crenuchus spilurus
GTAGGGGATCTACGATCGCATCTTCTTCTCCAGTCAGTAATGGAAACTGACGACAGGTCACTTTCACTTTCACGATCACTTTCACTGTGTTTCTGTCGTTTTCCATCACTTGTTCTTTCAATCTATGTAAAATGGTAATGACTGACCTCTTCTTCTACGCTAGCATCTAGGGGATGCTACGACCACCGCGCCCCTAGCGGTTGGCATAATTGAACTAATTTACGCTACTCGTTACTTGGAATTTTACTCGTTACCTGGAACATAAATATTCAGAGATCTCAACTTGTTACCTGGAATACTCGTTAGTAGGGATGCTCGTAAGTAGGGTTACCACTATAAACATTTGGTGTTAAAGTTAATGGATGAGTGTATCGATTATACACTTTGTATTGGTGTGAAAATTAAAATTCTGTCAACACTAATTCAAATACTGTGCGTTACTAAATCCAATTAAGATGAAAAATGCTCTCTTTGTGATGAAACGTGCAGTTCCTCTGCTCAAAAAAGCCCACTGTGAAGAAATGTATTACAATAATGGTAAAATATCATATTGCTCTATTAACACAGACACAATGACATCCACCATCTCCACACAGCACTTCCTGTTAAAAGATATACAATAACTGAAGACAAGCTCCACTGTTCATTCAGGTGATGCTATAAGAACAGTGAGTAAACGTCCATGAAGAAGACATTTGTTAAACAAATCTCTGACTTTGCATTTAGTTAAGCACATACTGAATCTATACCCCAAACAAAGTCAATGTCAAAATGGACAAAAGTGTACTATACAGTTAAAAAACAGCAGTAATAGCCCCATTTTTATTTATAACAGCATCTCACAATCAAAAGCCACATAAGTACGTCTACCTAAGACTACTTAATAGCCCAATTTAATATACCTCAATTAACTACAGCTATTCAAGGTTTGCTTTAAAACCCACATACATTCAGCCAAAGGTATTTAACTGGACAAGCACAGACAAGCTCTGATGTCTCAAGCTCTTCACCTTCAAACCAGTTACACATTTCAAGGTGTCTAGACATGACTGAGCCGAATGAGCCCACCTCAATTAATGTCTACCAGACACTTCTTTTCATTTCTCTTCCTTGACTTATCCAGCTGAACTCAATACCTTCCCCAATTCATGTGACCACATACCTTATATCAGAGAACAGTCCATTATCTGACAACAGAGGTTTTCTAAAAACCTCCGGAACACCGAACTGCACTCGAGGCCATGAACGAGGACAAACAGGCTGAGCACTAAATAGGATGAGCAGAGAGATAAAAGGTGATCCACTCTAATCACATCAGGGTTAAAGATCCAGTGGTGCACACTGTAGTCACCTGCTACGCCTAAATTGTATAGCATAAATACTGACGTAAGTAACCGAAAAATAACAAAATGAAACATTTGGCCGAAACCAAACAGTTATTCATCCATATAATTCATTTTAAAATGATTAACTAAACTATAAAACATGTTAGAAAAATGACGAGACAATAACATGAATATGTATAAAGATGCATGTGTTACATTGTTACTGATATTTCATTTTTTAAAATATGAAAGAAAATAATGAAAATGTCCAAAATGAATGATGTAAGTCTTAGGGCTGGAAATCCTTGGGAATCGATCCAGAATCGATTCTTGGGGTCACAAATGGAATTTTTTCAGATTCTTTCAAATACGAATGAAATACAGTGGTAACCCTACTTACGAGCATCCCTACTAACGAGTATTACAGGTAACGAGTCGAGATCTCGGAATATTTTTGTTCCAGGTAACGAGTAAAATTCCAAGTAACGAGTAGCGTACATTTCTTCAAGTATGCCAAACCGCTAGGGGCGCTGTGGTCGTAGCATCTCCTAGATGCTACCGTAGAAGAAGAGGTCAATACAAAGTGAAAGTGACGCTAAGGTAGTAAAAGGTAGTGAACAAGAAAGTTAGACACATTTTACTTTTCATATGATAAGTGTAACCATGTCATACACGTACGCCCGTCCTCCTGTCCTCCTTAGCCGCCAGCCTACACGAGCACCGTCGTCGTCTCGTTTATGTTTTAAAAACCCATATAAACACATTATTTACATATTAAAGTATACTGTATATTGGCCGGCTGACACGGATTAATCAGTTTTACATGTATTCTTATGGGGAAAATGCATCCAGCTAACAAGCTAACCAGCTAACGAGCTAACCAGCTAACGAGTTCGGCTCCTGCACGGATTAAACTCGTAAGTAGGGTCATCACTGTACGTTACTTTACTGTTGCAATCTCTGCAAATCACAAGTCACGTCAAGCCCTTTCTTACCCGGGCCGGGTTGACGGTAAAATCCAAAGTGTTTCCAAATGGTTGATTTCGAAGACCGCGGCTTGGCTTGCATGCCTGTACATAGCCGACGCTGCTTCCTTGTTTTGCCTAGCACTATGGTGGCTGAGAAGGCACATCCGCACCCGCAAAAAGAATCGATTTTATGAAAACGAGAATCGTTTCTGAATCGTTCAATGTTAGAAACGCGATTCGAGCTCAAAGCGATTTTTTTCTGCACCCCCTAGTAAGTCACATGGATATTTTGTGTGTTTAATGTGAGCGTCATTGGCTACAGAAACCAAAACATTTCACATTTCTTCTGGTAATTGTGAGACGGTCCCTAACGCTGCAGCCGTTGGAGCACAAACACAAAGCTAAGCGGCTGCATTCTAGCTTTATCATAACAAGTGCAGTTTAGTAAAGGTTGTGCTTGCAGTTGTGCATTGATCTGTCTTCTCTCAAAATAAACATTTGGTGTTCAAATTCTGGTATCATGATAACTATTACACATTGCGTCAAACTTATTTATTTTGTACAAAAGTGTGGATATTTTGTTTTTCCATATCATGGGTCCACTAAAAAGTTAAATGTTTTTTGTTTTTAAACATTTTTAAAAAATGTCATTAAAAATTTCCAGTTGGCCCTGTTTTCTGTTACATATTGAAATAGAGGACTTGCACCAAAAATTGAAAAAGTTTCAGTACTTTGGTAGTCAAATATATACTTTCAATATGTTCTAAGAAAAATTTAACACCATTTTGTTGGAGTTATGGATGGATTACAGAGATTAAATTTTAAAAAGAACAGATATTCGTTAAAACTGTAAAAATGTCTAAATGTGTTCTATCAAATAACATTTTGTGTTAAAAAACAATGGAGAATTTTTTTTTTTTAACGTACAGCCAGAGTATCGATTTGATAGTGAGTATTGTGATTCTGGTATAGTGACAAGCCTAGTTGTGGTACAACACTGTTCATCAACAAATAATCAGACGTATATACAAGAAGCAGAACTTTTTCCACTGGCACCTTATCTACGACCTCCTGACAATCTACAGAATCTACAGTTTTTTAAGATTGCAGTCCTACCAAAGAGCCAATCTTGACTAAGATTCTAAAACCCATATACTACAACAATTTAAAAACAAACAAAAATCTAAATTACCACAAAAATGGATGACTGACCAACTTGCTAGCTACTTTAATGCTATTAGCTAATTATAAAAGTAATCTAAATCAATTAGTTTTGACTTTCATTACTTTCAGCTTATGGATTCATAGCTCCAATTAAAAACAAACAAAGAAGTAAACTTGACTTGGAAAGCCGACTAAGGGTGCTTTCACACCTACATTGTTTGGTTCGGACTTTTCAGTTTGGTCTGAAACAAAATAGCAAGTGTGAAAGGGGTGAACAACCAAATCTGGTCCGGCCAAAGAAGTGAAAACACTTTTCTAAAAGGTTTGGATTTTCAGACCAATTACAGGAGGCAGGCGTTCCTCAAAAACGAGCCGTGGAAGCACATGGAGCAAGTAAGTGACTACCTTTTTCACTGAAACTTCAAAAAACAACAAAAATGCTGAAACGTTCATCTTATTTTCTGAGGATGAGAGAGAAAGGATATGACAGGATGGCAGAGCAATGCCAGCTTAAAATAAACACATGCCAACGTCAGACGCACGTCCTTCTACAAACCAATCGGACTACCTGGATTCTTTCGGTGAACCACTTCTTTAAGGTTAATCTATATTCAGGAGTGGTTCTGCAGGTGGTGACCACAGACCTTTTCTCTGTTCTCATCCTTTCTGGCTGATGTTTTGGTCACTTCTGCATTCTGTCAGTTCTCTCACCATAGAGGTAGCATGAGGCGATGTCTACAACCCACAGAAGTTGCTCAGGTAGTGCAGCTCATCCAGGATGGCACATCAATGTGAGCTGTGGCAAGAAGGTTTGTTGTGTCTGTCAGCACAGTGTCCAGAGTATGGAGCAGATACCAGGAGACAGGCCAGTACACCAGGAGACATGGAGGGGGCCGTAGGAGGGCAACAACCCAGCAGCAGGACCGCTATCTCCTCCTTTGTGCAAGGAGGAACAGGAGGAGCAGAGCCAGAGCCCTGCAAAATGACCTCCAGCAGACCACTAATATCCATGTTTCTGCTCAAACTGTCAGAAACAGACTCCATGAGGGTGGTACGAGATTTTGAGTATGATTCCAAATCCAGACCTCCAAGGGGTAATAATTTATTTACATTGATCATTTTTGTTATTTTGTTCTCCACACATTCCACTATGTAATAAATAAAGATTTTACACTGGAATATTTTATTCACTGAGATCTAGGATGTTATTTTAGTGTTCCCTTTATTTTTTTGAGCAGTGTATATTGCCTTTCTTCACAGCTGTGCAGATGTCGTCACTGAGCAAAATTAACTAAATCAAGCATGACAAGCAGGGCCCCTGCACCGTCAACGAGATCACATTTAGGGTTCAAGTAAGAGCATTAAGGGAACAGCTGACAGCATAATCCAATGTACACAATTTCCATCTTATCGCCAACGTTTGCCTCTCTAGTCCAAATACATAACCTCCTAATACAGTAAGCATACCTTCATTACTTTAGGCTACACTAGTCGTACAGATCCAGGATACCTTTCCGTCAAAAGAATCAAGGAGCAATATATAGAATATCTTAATATTAGGACCACCCTGGGGTAGAATGAACTTGGCATCGGACATCAAAGATGCCCTGCTGTATTTATAAGTGGACTCACCAGTCAGTTGTAGCAGAGTGCAAAACGATCATCATGGGTAAAGGATGTCTGACTGATGTCCAAAAAAGGCATGATAATAGGGTATCGGGTGACTCTCGGAAACTGCTAACTCTGAGCTGATGTAGTGAAGATGTATAGAGAATGCATTTCTCATACACAGAGTGCCTTCCAATGGTATAACATATCCATGGTGCCCCACTGGACCACTGATGCCAGAAAGGAACAATGACTTTGGGCGGCACGGTGGCTTAGTGGTTAGCACGTTCGCCTCTCAGCACTGAGGTCTTGGGTTCGAGTCCGCATCTGAGCGGAGTTTCCATGTTCTCCCCGTGTCCGCGTGGGTTTCCTCCGGGGACTCCGGTTTCCTCCCACAGTCCAAAAAAACATGGAGATCAGGTGAATTGGCTACTATAAAAATTACCCTGGTGTGTATGAATGTGTATGTCTGTGTATGTATGTATGTATGTATGTATGTATGTTTGCCCAGATATGGTTGGCACTCTGTCCTGGGTGATCCCCCTAGTGCTCGATGCAGTCCTCCAGGTGGACGGTCGGTTCCGGTTGAGAGTACGCTGTGCGCGATTAGGCTGCCGCTTCTCACCGGTGTTTGTGGTTGAGTGTGTGTAAATGGAGTGTGTTGATTGTAAAGCGTCCTTGGGTATCTAGAAAGGCGCTATATAAGTGTAACGTTCCTTCCTTCCTCTGGCAAGTGGTCCAGAGCAATCAATACACCACAGTGAACAAGTTAGACTGTATAATAAACACAGGAGCAAAGAGGATAGTGTGGATCACCACTAAGCAAACACTCCAAGCCAAGGGTGATTATTCTATTAGATGATCATAATATGTAGTCATATAAATATGACTTAAAATAGTAAAAGCATGGACAAAACTATTTATATTTTTCCAAAACAATGACAATACTCACAATATCTGAAGGGTTAAGTATCCAAGTTGTCCATAAAGTAGATTAGGACAAATCCTTGCAAGTAAAATAGAGCAAATGAAAATCCAAAACAATTCAACACATGAGCATTTAAAAAATAGGATGGTCAATAGTTTCTCAACAATGAAAGAGATTGAGTGATTATAGAAAACATGACAGTGTGTAAAGCTAAAGCTCCAGTTTAACTACTGGTTTTACAGTTTAAACAAATTCAATGTGCATTCAAAATGCATAATAAAGGAGCATAAGTGTTGGCATTAGCCTGGACTGCTCAGTCAACTTATAAGGGCAACTCCAGGATTAGCTTCTCCGGCTAGCCGCTTGTAGCCAAGCAGCCAAACAGGCACACATTTCAAGCTGGCAGCACATAAAACATGACGAATGATGCTTGCTGGATGCTCCTCAAGAGTTTAAGCCTTAGCGGCTTTGTGTACAAGCTTTAAAAACGCCAAATACAACAGTTAGCTTCTCATACATGAGCGTCCTATTGGAAACTCTCAGTTCCACCTTAAACACAGCGGTAATCACGTTCACGCGCCACGACTCTCTATAGCAACTGCAGCACTATTTAAGGTGGACCGGGATAATTCGAATGAAGCTAACTCCAGCCTCGTCAACATTAGCTGTGCGGCTACTACTCCCTCTGCAAAGCAGCCGGAGCGACACAGACACGCAGAAATGTGGAAAAACCGAGCAGCCTTTTACCTTGGAAGCTTTTTATTACAATCCCAGGATTTAGCTAAACATGAACTTTCCGTGAGGCGAAGTGCAGCTGCATTATCTCGACTCAGTTTGACGGGATAAATAGTCCAAACACACGTCCAGTGGCTTTTTTACACTGGTCAGGATTCAACAAGCAGCCCATGGAGCGCAAGCTAGCTTGCTAGGCACTCAGCGGTGTGTATACATAAGTGTGTGCGCGGCTGGAGTTCCACAAACACACTCATGCCAAAAAAGGGCCTTTACGACGTCACTACACTGGAGCCTACTGCGCATGCGCAATGCAGGTAACCCATTGCTCAGTACCTTACAGCAATGCTGCCATCTGCTGGGCCTGGTGCTCCACTGTATAGATTGAGCACAATACACTCCCTGATTTAATTTATAAAATCAAAAGATATTTGTAATGTGTTTATAAATATATTTCGAAAATCATGATATTTAAAGACTTACTTTAATAAAATCAATTATTTTTTATAGAATATATTATTTATGTATTCATTACATGCCAAATTCTGAGGGTTTTATACAGTAATTATATGAAATAAATGCATACATGTTGATTTTTTTTGTAAAATAGCCCTTTTAGCATAAAAAGCATAAAAGTAAAAGTATTTTATCTATCTATCTAAAGCATCTACACACATTGCACATGTATTAATATGTCACTGCTTACAGTGCACAGTCACTCTGAGGATCATACTTTATTTCTGATAGGACATTTTCAGATGTTTCATGTGATAATACATTACTACACAATCACCTGCATGATATTCATGAGAATCAGATTTAATGGCCAGGTATGTTGACACAAACAATGACTGTGTCTATGCAGGTAATGTACATGTGATTTACAGACAATACACAATGCACACTATACTATACACAGTAGACACAGTATAAACAGACAATACAAAGACAAGTAACATACAATGTGCCTGTTATTTACACAATACACAAGCACTATACAGGTTAAATTAAAGGTATACAGCTTAGTACTGCACATTATATTTTCATGCTAGTTTTATGTTTATCTATCTATCTATCTATGTTAGTTTTTATATTTTTGTTCAGGCTGCACAGCACTAAAGTGACATTATGTAGATTCATCTTACAGCTCAGATTTGTGCCACAAAGGTCACACTTCAGCCAATAGAAAGTGAGTGCTCAGGTCTATTTAGGACTAACTCAATCGTCACTACAAGCCGTGTATGCCAGACACAATAGTGTTCTTTCTTTCTCTCTTATTTTTGTCTTTCTCACTTTCTTTCTTTCTTATTTTTCTCTTTCTCTCTTTCTTTCTCTCTTTCTTTCTTTCTCTCTCTTTTTCTGTCTCTCTCTCTCTCTCTTTCTGTCTTTCTTTCTTTCTCTTTTTATCTATCTATCTATCTATCTATCTATCTATCTATCTATCTTTCTCTTTTTCTTCCATCTTTCTTTCTTTTTTTTCTCTCTCTCTTTCTTTCTTTTTTTCTCTTTTTTCATTTTTCTTTTTCTTTTTCTTTCTCTTTTTTCATTTTTCATTTTTCTTCTTTTTCTCTTTCTATATTTCTGCCTTTCTTTCTTCCTTTCTCTTTTTTCTTTCATTCTCTTTTCTCTCTTCTCTCTCTCTCTCCCTCTGCTGGAGTTCACCTCAGTGTCACTGCTGGACTGAGAATAGTCCACCAACCATCCAACAGCATCCTGTGACGACCAATGAAGGACTAGAGGACCAACACAATCTGTGCAGCATCAGATGAGCTGCTGTCTCTGACTAAATCTACAAGGGGGACTAACAAGGCAGGTATGTCTAACACAGTGGACAGAGAGGACACAGTGTTTAAAATATCCAGCAGCTCTGCTGTGTCTCAGAACACATACTAACACACCACCACCACATCACAGTCACTGCAATGCACCAGCCAAATACCACCTGTGCTGTGGAGGTCCTGTAAAGGTCCTGACTATTGAAGAACAGGGTGAAAGGAGGCTAAAAAAGTATAGAGTAGATGAACTACAGTCGGTAATTGTAGAACTACAAAGTGTTCAAGTGTAGATAAAAAGTATAAGAACCAAATGAATATCTATGGCTCATCAGTGAGTTATTAATCAGTGAGTTATACATCAGTGTCATGTTATTCATTAGATGTAAAGTGAGATATGTTAAGCCTTTTTTAATGCTGACACTGAATAGTAAATCATCTGAGATTCAACATCTGAGATTCATCAGCTGATCAACATTAAAACAAACAAAAAGGCTTGAAATGTCACTTTATGTGTAAGGAATTGACCTTTTTGACTGTAATGATAAACTATGAGCTTTTTTTAGTGATGTTCTGACTTTTTAACACATCACTGTTTAGGATATAAACATAAACATGCAGGAAATGTAACAGTGAAGATTTTTCAGGTAAACTCTGAGGCTCAGCCGGTAATCACTCTGACCTGTTTCCTCTAATCATTGTCCTGCCTTTACGGTTATGTATGTTATGTTAATTTATGTAAAATATGAATCCACAGGTGGACAGAACTTACCATTAGATGAGCCGCATTCCTTTCTAAGCGATACTTGCTGTAACCTTTTCTAAACGAGGTTAGTGTTTAGACACACACTTCTGATTTACCTGCGGTCGCTCAGCTAACCAACTTTTCAGGTTTTACAGTGAAGTGCTGACGTTGACCTTATAGTTCTAATGTTAGTCACACCCTCTGCTGTCTCACAAAGAGTCGGTGACGCAGCCAGACCCATGACATACGCGGTGTGGATGTCATTTAAGCTCAGGCATCATTAACACGAGAGAATTTACCCTCTGATGAACATCATGTCTGTTCATTAAACCACAGGCCAGTCACTTAGTAACCAAAACAAGCCAATGGAAGGACAAAAAGACAGAATGAAAGAAATATTAAAAGGCAAAAATAAATGAATACATAAATTAACTAGAAAGAGAAAATTTTGTAAACAAACTTTAAATTGGCTTGAAAAAGCTGGCAAATCACACTGCAGTGTTAAACTTTGTAAATAACTCTTGATTATCATTAACTGTGATGAATATGATTGAAGGCTGTTGGTTGTTAAAGTTATTAAAAAGTCGCTAATGTGGATACAGAGATCTAAAGCTGCAGAAAATTGTTATACTGATGAAGCCAAATGGCTGCAGACTGTGTTAAAGCTGTATAAATACAGCAGTGGAGTTTATATCTGTAGATAAATATTGTAATTATGGAATCTGTTGAATTTACACTGTAAATATAGTTTTAGATGTTTATACCTGTAAATAATGCTTAAAGTGATGAAAACTGTTGACTGTACAGCATGTTATGAAGATTTAAATATGGTTTAAGATGTTCAAATCTGTATAAAATGTTTTAATTGATGTCTACTATTATTTGAGTAGTGTGTTAAGGCTGTATAAGTACTGAAATGTAGGTTTAAGTCTGTAGATAATGATTAAAATGATGTAAATGTTGACTGTACTGGGTGTTACAGCAGTTTAAATATTGTTGTAGATGATGAAATCTTTATATGTTTATATTGATGTTGACTGATGTCTGTGTTGTGGGTTAAAGCTGTATGAATACTGCTGTGCAGATTTAGCAAAGTGCTTGCTAAGGTGTTGCTAGACCATTGCTATGGTAATTCAGGTGGTTGCTAAGGTGTTGCTAAGTGGTTGCTACGTATTTCAGGTGGTTGCTAAGGTGTTGCTAAGTGGTTGCTATGATATTTCAAGTGGTTGCTAAAGTGTTGCTAGGCAGTTGATTTGGTATTTCAGGTGATTGCTGTGGTGTTCCTGGGTGGTTTCTATGGTATCCAAGGTGGTTGCTAAGGTGTTGATAGATGGTTGCTATGGTATTTCAGGTGGTTGTTAAGGTGTTCCTGGGTGGTTCCGATGGTACACAAGGTGATTGCTAAGGTGTTGCTAGGCATTTTCTATGGTATTTAAGGTGGTTGCTAAGGTGTTGCTAAGTGGTTGCTATGGTACCCAAGGTCGTTGCTAAGGTGGTGCTTAGTAATTGTACTGTAAGTATGTAATTATTGCAAAGCAATGCACAATATACGGTTATTCGATTTTCATATACGTATTCTTCTTCTTCTTCCGCCGGATTTTTGTCCTGCTAATTGTCCCGCAGTTTTCGAGATATTGACACAATTCCAACTCCAGATTATTCGGTTCAATTGTGTGATCTGGGCTTGAATACAGAATTTTGATTGGATGTGCGGTTTTCCTAAAAACTTCCTTAATCTGGGAATTTTTTCCCATTAAAAATGAATGGGGTGCAAAAATGCATGCTCATCTACTGTACTTCTGCTTGACCGATTCATACTGTTTCGGATACACTATATCAGGGCAGGCTCCTGAGCACAAATTCACTGTTGTTTTGACCCGCACTCGTTTATTTGTTGTTTTAGTGCCATCCTTTTTTCATCCCATTGACTTCCATTCATTTTCACCCATATCAAATTCCAGGCTTCCTTTTGCCCGACAACCACCAAAATTTATATACTACATCATGGCAGGTAACAGAGCTCTAGTCCAGAGCCATACTGACCCGCACTCCTTTTTTTGTCATCTTTTTATGCCTTGTTCCTCCCATTCATTCCCATTCATTTTCACATACAGACATGGCAACCACCTAGCCACACCTTAGCAACCGCCTTGGGGCCCATAGCAACCGCCTTGGGACCCATAGCAACCACCTTGGGACCCATAGCAACCACCACATATACCACAGCATCACCTTACAAACCAACTGGAATACCTTAGCTTGTGGGCCATGTTAGTAATGCACAACATCCCGCGTTTCCTTCAGGAAATGCACTTTTCTAGTTGCAACTGTAATTGTAGAACTACTAAAGGCACCTGTGGAGCTAACTTGGACAATGAGTATAGCTACAAAGAGGTGGTCATAATATTCTGATATGACTGTATACGTGGACATTATGTTTCCAGTTCTCACACTGTTTCCTCCACACCAGCAGGGGAATCAGTGCGACGATGGGTTGGCTTCTTAGCGCGCATGCGCAGTTCTCTCTTCCTTTTTCCAGTGCAGTGGAGTCAAACTGCCAGCTGTTTGGCTCAGGACTCCGGCTACGGAGACTGAAAAGTCTGCAAAATGGTCAGTACAGCACCGTAATATGCATGTTATAACACACATAAGGCTTTTGTCTTTGGACCTGTGCACTCGTATGATTAGACAGAGGTGCAAAATAAAGAGGATGGTGTTAGATTTTGCTCTGTGCCGTCTCCCCGGCTGAGCTCTCAGCGTGGCCCTTCTGATTCCCATTATTAGCTGAAAACTCAGGTATACAGTTAACTACCATGTACTTCACTCTATTCAGCCTTAATAACATACCGTTATTAAAGAACACATGACATGTTACGTGTCTTTGAAACCCCTTTATTGTGTTTGTGTACACAAATGCTAAATGCTAACCCTGCTAGCAATGTGTGGAAGTCCCAATGTTGTACATCCTGTCAGTGCTTCTGATGTCTTGTGTGTTTTCGTTTCACAGGGATTTGTCAAAGTAGTGAAAAACAAGGCCTACTTCAAGAGGTACCAGGTGAAGTTCAGGAGGAGGAGAGGTGAGGCTTGTGTAGATCTTTAATTATTTGTCATCAGATCTTGTAGGTTAGATCCGTGTTCACATCATGTGTTTTCACTCCAGAGGGAAAGACTGACTACTTTGCTCGTAAACGCCTGGTCATCCAAGACAAGAACAAGTACAACACACCCAAGTACAGGATGATTGTTCGCTTCTCCAACAGGGACATCATCTGCCAGGTGAGTCTGTTACCAAAACCGCTTTATTTGCCAGGTATGTTTATACACACACATCTGGCAACTGGTGGAGACACTACAGGAAGTATAAGTAATCTACATACAATTGTAAACAAACCAATATACAGTGGACAAGTATACATAATATACACAAACTGGGACAAGTAATAGATTATGCATTTAAAATAACAGAACATACAGCGTGGTTACTAAAGCCTACACTGATACTATTTTATTTGTTTTGGTGTGAGCGGCCAAAATATAAGGGTGCACGATAAAATGCAGTATGTAAATGCTTTTGAGTATTGTGATGAGTCAAGATGAAAGCAGTTTGTAAAGTCAAAGCACCGCACTATATTATTTGATTCTTCCGTTTTCTTGCTGATACCGGTCCAGGGTGGGGTTGAATGCCACATTAGCCTTTCCGGGTTTTATTTTTTTATATATAAAATCTTATTTCTAGTATATACCAATTTTTCCCCTCCCAATGTATTAGTAGCCAGTTAACCCATCCCAGCTGTGAGGAGCTCTCCCCATCACTTTGTGGTGGCCCTGACTCTAAGACTCCTCCGATGCATGTGATGCAGCCAGTGCCAACATGCTCGGAGGACAGTGCAGGATCCCCAGCTCTGCTGGACCAGTTAGTAGACTTCTGAGCCAGCGGACATAGTGTTAAAGTGATGGGGAGAGAGCGCCATTTAATTACCCAGAGCAGTGATCCTCACTATTTTTTCAAAAGAGCCATATTGACAGATCAAAGTCAAGGAGAGAGCCACAATATCACCCCAAGTCACTCAAATAATGTAAAAAAATAAACAACCCACCTATGGACTAAACCTTTGCGCACTGAATAAATTGCTCTTGCTAGCTTATAGAATCGCTGCTGCCATGTAGCCACCCTGCTGCAGGGTTGCCAGGTCCAACTAAAACATCCAGCCTAAAGTCAGTCTAAAACCCGCCCTTTAGAAGCTTAAACTAGCCCAGAATATGTCTGTCACACGTTTGAAGCGAATAGCAAAACAACTGTGTACGAGTGTACGACTTAGTATTTTGTTTATAAGGGATTTATTATGATTATTGCTATTTATCTTAAAAGTCATTAATAATACGGTAACATGAGTGTTTTATTAGTTGTTTTATAAGTGTTAAACCGTGAACCTGGCAACAGCAGCCTGCTGTTGGAAACAGTGCCTGTGTTGCCAGGTTCCACAGTATCCCCCATTTGAAACCAACTTTAATTGAGGCAAAATGAGAGGGCAAGTGCTTGAAATGTAAAGCGCATTACAGTATATGTCTCTGTAGCATGCTTTAAAAATACTTTGGCTGTGCTGGCGTACTTTTGTAACCGGTCACAAGAGCCACCAATAAACACGGCGACCCGCATGTGGCTCGGGAGCCGCGCAGTGAGTATCCCTGGCCCAGAGAGAGCACGGCCAATTTTAGCGTTCTCAGGCCCTGGATGTTGATGGCGAACAGCATGACCGGGATTCAAACTCGCGATCCTCTGGGAATAGTGTCAGCGTCTTAGCCTGCTGAGCCACTCTGGGCCTGCAGGGCTTTATTAAAGTCTCTCAAAATGAAATGTTTTTTTTTTTTGCTTTTTGGACTCCACATTTGAAATGTTATTGAACTCTGAGCATCTGTGGAGTGGCGTTAGTGGTGTTTACTAGCTCTGCTTCAATACAGCTGTTATTTACTGTATTGGGATGAGTGATTATTCAGTTTGTGGCATTCACAATCTTTACTCCGCTTCCCCCATGAAGCACAGAAGGTTTAAACGATTTATAATCATGTTTGAGTCACACAAGTATCAGACTGGCTGTGTTCTTTTAAAAAAAGTTATGCATTTTTTTAATGCAAATTCAGTTTTCTAGTTAAATAAAAACAATTAAATAGTTTAATTCAAAAACAGTATGTCTCACTAATATTGATCACTGCCTTACATATTTTACACACACTTCTGAATTCACCTTTAAAGCATTTTTGCAAACCAGTTTAACTAGGGAAGGTTAACTGTTTTAATCTGATTTGGTTCCAGCTGTCAGCAGTTCTAAAAATAGTATCACTTCTTAATTCACGTTTTAGTCAAATACATCACTTGCAATGATTTCAGAGTCATAGCTGTTCTTAACAACATATTTATTGCAGAAACTCAAGTGGCAGTGGCTATTTGCAGTATTGTTAAATGTCACTGATGTCAAAACAAGTCATTTGCTGGGTACTTTTGGTTTTATTTGGTTTATTTGTACATTTCAAAATGTATAAAAATTTAGATCTCTTGTGGAATGCTGCATGGTTATTAAACTGTGATTGAATTAATGTGATTAAGATCATATGATTGATGTAATCATATGATTAATTAATTATACTGTGATTGAATTAATGTGATTAAGATCATATGATTATGATTCATCACACACTTAGAATTAGCAGACCAGAGGAGGATGGGTCCCCCATGTGAGTCTGGTTCCTCCCAAGGTTTCTTCCTCCAGCTCTGAGGGAGTTTCCCTTGCCACTGTCGCCGTTGGCTTGCTCACCGGGGATTAGGGATTAATGATTTTATGTCTGTTATTACTAACCCTGTAAAGCTGCTTTGTGACATCAGTTGTAAAAAGCGCTTTATAAATAAAATTTGATTGATTGATTACTTGTGGGAAATGCTAATTTTATGACTTGTAAATTGCTGTCAAATAGCAATAGATATAGATATACCTGATCTGTGATCAGTGTGGTTTTAATATAGCAGAGAAACAGATTAAGCATTCCTATTAACTCTTTAACCAGTTTCTGACAAGGACATGAATGCAGCATTAGGTGAAATACTGTAATTTGGTCTTTACCTGACACAGATGCTGGTGAATATTTTTGTTTTCGTTATCTTACCTTAATCCTTACCTTATTACTGATTGAAGTAGCGGCTCAGTGCAGTGGTTAAGTGAGAAGCCTCTGACGTGCACTGTATTAGAAATTGATCATCCATCAGTTGTTATATGACAAACCTGCTGGAGAATAACTAGAATGATGAGGCTTGAAGTTTGCACACAGTGACTTGTGCTGTTTCTGTAATGGAGAGAAATGTTGTTGTCCTTGTCATTTTGGATGTCCTTGCATCTTGTTAATTGACGGTGTTGTGTTTTTATTGCAGATCGCTTATGCCAAGATTGAGGGAGACATGATTGCATGTGCAGCATACTCTCACGAGCTCCCCAAATACGGTATCACTGTGGGCCTGACAAACTATGCAGCGGCCTATTGCACTGGACTGCTGCTTGCTCGCAGGGTAAGACCCCTTGGACTGCTGAACCTATTAGTCTTCAGCTGATTGAAGTGTTGAATCACAGATGGCTCAGTATTGGAGATGTGCAGAATGTGTGTAAACAGTAATAATAATTGCAATTAAGGCTCATTTTTAATAACCCGTTTTA
>BRDA01004453.1:1658-11812 GCA_036984385.1 Crenuchus spilurus
CATCACACATCAGCTACTAACACCTCTGTTTACCAGTTTTACTAACATCAGTCTCATTAATACAGGGTTGCCAGATCCCCTAACACTCCATCACATATCAGCTACTAACACGTCTGTTTACGTTTTACTAACCTCAGTCTCACTAATACAGGGTTGCCAGATCCCCTAAAACTCCATCACACATCAGCTACTAACACGTCTGTTTACCAGTTTTACTAACGTCAGTCTCACTAATATAGGGTTGTCAGATCCCTCAAATGTCCTACTGATTTTGTAACAGAAAGTCACACTAACAGAAACTATTCCAAAATCTAAAGTGACACACACACTTCAATGAGCTTTAAAATGTAAATCTTCTTCAAATCTTACTTTCTCATTCAGTCTATTTATTTAGTGCAAAAACCCTGCAAACCGCAACCTCTGAAGTTTAACCGGCGACTGTGTTTTTGCAAACCTGGCAACCCTGCACAAATGTGACGTTTTTGTTGGTGATGAAGGCGAGGTGTATACATGTATTAATGTGCACATGTGAGCCGTTTCAGGGACAGACTGGTTCACATTACAGATACAGCTCACTTACATTTGTGAATGTGAACTGTCAACATAGTTAAATCTGATCTGAGCAAGAAATCAGATTTGAGTAAAGTGGCTGTAATGTGAACGTAGCCACTGAATTCAATTATGAATATCACCTTTTTTTTCAAATACTCAAATTTTTGATGTATGATTGTATGTAAACATGTTGTTTTTTCTGTGATATGGGCTGTTTAATGTTTGTGTACAGTAAACTGCTCACCTCCTGCTCCTGAGAGTGGATAAATTTGTCCTTCTGTCTGAGCTGATTGGACAGAGAGAGCACCTGCTGTTTCAGTGTTTGTAGACTGGAGCTGGAGTTGTGCTCCACAGACAGAGCCTTCTGCAGCCTGGCATTCTCGCTCTGCAGCTATTATACACATATTTATCACACTCAGTGAGATAAGAGCTTACCTTGTGTGTTTCTTTTGTCCCATTATAACTAGCCAGGCAAGGAACATGTGTTTTCAAGGCTGATTCTAATTTTTTTAACATTAAATTGGCCAATGGCTGATTTTTTTTAGTAATTTTTTGTTACTTTTTACATACTGTGGGGTAAATGAACACTGTAGCACATTTCCAGGACTTCCTACTAAACAAAGTTCAACTACAAAAACTATTATTTGCCCTTTAATGGGACAAACTGGCAAAAAGTCTAATATTTATTTTAATTACATTAAAGAAGCAATCAGCAATTTTCTCAACTGACTCTCTTCCTCAGGTTATTAAACAACCATTACACTGACACCTAGTGGTCTGGATGTACAGAAATTCTGTACTAAACCTGTTTTAAAAATGGCTGCCCCCATGTGGGTGACCCTCTCTACTTGTTCAATAAGGGACTACAAAGCAGTTTAATGTTTTATCTCAAAAGATTTGTATTTTATACCAGAGAATAAAAAATAATAATCACAATAATAAATATTATTACTACTCTTTGATGTTAAAATGACTGATTGCTCCTTTAATCAAAGAGCTAAAAATTAACATATTATCTACTACACGTTTACCTGGTGCACATTATTAGTGCATCTCAAAAAATCTGAAAATAGTGAAAAAAGTTTGTGTTCATAATTTAATTAAAAAAAGGTGGGATTTTATATTCATTACATGTAAAGTGACTTTTTTTTGTTGTAATGTTGATCAGTTTGGCTTATAGCAGAAATCCCGAATCTCAAATTCTTAGAATACTTTGTTCGTACAGTATCAACATTAAAACAAAATAAATATTATATATATTGATTGGACATGAAAACAGATTTTCAGAAATCTAATATAACTACAAGGAACACTCAACCTACCATTACTGATATTAGTGTTTACATCAGTAATTAACCTAAAACACACACACACACACCTCACATTTTACAATTATGTGGGTGTGAGAAAGCTAGACTGGCAGGTACACACACAGAAAGCTCGAAGTGAACAGAAAGAGTGAAACAGTGACAGGTCTGATATTTTTATCTGAGCCTGTTTAGTCTGAGGGCTTCTGGTCTGAGAGCTGAGACATAGTGATAGTTCAGTATGAGGGCCGATGCTGTTCACAGTAAATCTGTCAGTGTTAAATCAACACTATTAGAGTTAAATTTACACAGAGGGTGTCAAAATGTAACACTCCCTGTGCTAATTTAACTCTAATAGTGTTGATTTAACACTGACAGATTTACTGTGTTCTTTCCATTGCATGAGACCTGACACCAAGGTCTGAGGATGTCCTAAAAATGGACACCGCCAGCCCCGAGTGGCTCAGCAGGCTAAGACTCTGACACTATGACCAGAGGATCGCGAGTTTGAATCCGGGACCCAAGAGAGCAAAATTGGCAGTGCTCTCTCTGGGCGGGTAGATGGCGCTCTCTCTCTCCTCATCACTCTCACATTGTAATGTCCGCTGGCTCAGGTGTCTCCTGATTGGTCCATTCAGAGCTGGGAATCCTGCGCTTTCCTCCGAGTGTGTTAAGACTCTCCAGTGACGGTGTATCAGTGGTAGTTAGAAAAGAGGCGGTGGCTGCATCACACGCAACGGAGGAGGCTTGTGCTTGTCTTCACTCTCCTGAGTCAGGGACAGTGCAAAGTGATGGGGAGAGTCCTAATGGATGGGATAGGTTAACTGGCTACTACTACATTATGAGGGGACGAATTACACTGTGAGAGCCGTCACTCGAGCGCTTAACTGATGTGCAGGTCCAGATCTCGGTGCTGCTCATGTGAGATTAAAGGGGGTTAAAGATTTACACACACGGGGAAAATCAATGATTTGAAGATCATTCAAATAAATATCCATTTGAAAAAACAGACTTTCTTCGATTTTTGAAGATGCACTAATAAAAATAAAAATAAAAATAAAACGGGCTGACTGCATGTTCTGTGTAAAGGTTCTCATCCTGACTCTGATCGTAAGTCACTAAAAGTCAAGTGCCGAGTTTGACTTGTATTGTAAAGTGCAGAACTCATCTCACCTCCTCTTTCTCCTGTCGGTGATGGTTCTGCACCTCCTTCAGTTTCTTCCTCCACTCATTCTTCTGAAAGACAACAAAGCCAGCAGACAAGGTCACATGACCTGAAGGTGCGGTTTCATAACACTACAGTATTCAAAAGACAGGAAAGTGAATGCAAAGCGATGAGAAACCGAACCTTCTGTGCCATCTGCTCCTTCAGCTCTTTCTCCCTGACCCGCCTTCGCTCTTTCTCATACTCATCCTCACCTCTGCTGTTAGACACATTCAGCTCTCTGCTCTCCAGCTCCTGCAGCTTCTACACAAAAACACCACAGACAATACAAAGCACTGAGTGTTCTCTTATGTACCTGCAGCTCAGGTAAACATCTATCAGAGAAACAAGCTGTAATCTCAGAGGTTCCCAAAGCCCAAAAACCAGGAATTAACACTGTTCAGGCATCCTGTTCATTACTTTTACAGCTTTAACCAGCAAAATTCCCATCTTTACATGAAAATCTCCAGAGAGCCACACATGATTGTAGGGTTCTTTAGTAAAAAAACGGTTTATATAGAACCGTGAACGCTCAAAGAACTCAAAGTACTGTTTGCATGATCAAAAGGTTCTTCAGATTGATGAAGAATGTGTTGTAGATGGTTCTATATAGCAGTAATGGTTCTACAGCACCTATTATTAAAAGCTTGACATTGTAACTACAGCAGAACCATTTTTGGGGTATATAGAACCCTTTTCAAAAAAGTTCTGTATAGAACCCAAAGAACGCTTTAACCTAAAGTTCTGCAGCAATTCAGTTCCTAAAACCTTCACAACAAAAAGACGTCTGAAAGAACCGTAACTGGCTCTTCTGTGGTACTGTCCAACGTTCTGCCGTGTTCTGGCGGTTTGCTTGTTTTAACACAAGAGTAGTTCAAACTTGAGTAGCTGAGTAAATGTACAGTCCATTTCAGCTTCACTCTACTGTCTTAATCTGGACCTGAGGATGTGTCTCCATCTAGTGGCAGAGAAGTGTAAGTGCTCATGTCCACACTCACAGCTTCTATGGAGAAGCTCTTGTTCGTCATGTCTTTAAACTCCTGCAGAAAGAGCTGTCGCAGTTCCCCGATCTCTTCATGAAATTTTCTCCTTTCCTCGTCT
This sequence comes from Crenuchus spilurus, assembly GCA_036984385.1. Taxonomy (NCBI): domain Eukaryota; kingdom Metazoa; phylum Chordata; class Actinopteri; order Characiformes; family Crenuchidae; genus Crenuchus; species Crenuchus spilurus. The sequence continues at coordinate 5,823 of BRDA01004453.1, forward strand.
TTCCATCTCTCCACTGTCTCCCGTTCTGCTGCCTCTTTTCTCCGCTGCTCCTCCAGCTCCTGATGGGGTTCACATTCATACTGATATTGGTTAAGTGTGTCACGCACACGCAGGCAGAGCCGTCCAGACTTTTCTCTCATTTTTTGTAAAATGGCTTAAATGTTGTGTAGATAATCTAGTCTTGCCTAAGGACTCTTACTGATATATTTTGGGATTCTAGCCTGGACGACTGAACTCTAGCCTGCCATTAAACATTAAGTCCTATTCTGACTGCATTCAATTTAATTGGGCTAATTTTGTTTGTCTTATAAGGTCCTCAGTGATTTTATTTACACCCAGATGCTCCAAGCCTTTGTTTTTCCCCTACAGACTGATGTACATGTGTTTTTTTAGTAAACTCAGAGCTTGTCTGGTTTTAGTCCTGTCTGTAAGCAAATCTTTGTGATGTTACAGGCAGATCTCATATCTGTAACTTCTCATGTTACAAAATAAAGATTTGTGGCTGCTGTTACTAGTCAATAACCACCAAAACCTTCACAAACCGATACATAATAAAGCTCTTGAATGCTCACTTAATGGTCTGGGTGGAAGATCTGACAGACGTGTGGTGCCCCTGTTAAATCGTGGTGCCCCACGCGGAGCGCCGGCACTGGTGACAGGTACAGGTACATACTATCATGTGACACAGACATTTGTGTCCATAAAGCCCTACAAAGCCCCCAAAAACTCACTCCTGTAGGTATTTTAATGCTGTCTGGATGCAGGAGGTTACACTGAGGGGACCAGAGCCAGCGCTGCACATTTGGGTGCCCTACTTTTTTGGGGGCCCCATGCGCAGTGCGTGATCCTTTCTTAAAAAAGTGCAGACATGTTAGTTCAACTGTAAAAATGTCAAATGTGTTTGTATTAGTGTAAATAATAGTGATGTTAATGTTTAGCCAGAGTATTGATTTGGTATCTGGTATCATGATATTGATATTAAAATCTAAATTCTGGTATCATGACACCATTTGTAGGTGTCACGTTGGACTTCTCTTGTCAAAGCATTTGAGCTCCATCTACCCAGTAGCTAGGTGGCCATATTGGCACTTCTGAGCCAATGCCCTTGATGGATATTTTGCTGTTTGTTTGCCTCCATCAGGGTTTTTAGCTACCCACCACAACAGCGCTGGAGGGAGTGCCAGTTTGAACACTTGCAGCAGGTAGTACTGGATTACGGGTTACTAGTAGCAGATCCTATGACCTGACCTGACTCTAGTGACAACCCTACTACACCTTGTTGTCCTCGTGCAACTTTCAAGCAATTTTGGTTGCTTTAAACAAAGATGGAACTAAGTTGCCCTGCGTAATATAAAACAGTCCAAAATATCAACTGTCCACAAAAATGATGCTCCATGCAACTGACAGTATGCAACTACAGTGGTACCCCTACTTACGAGTTTAATCCGTGCAGGAGCCGAGCTCGTTAGCTGGTTTGCTCGTTAGCTGGATGCATTTTCCCCATAAGAATACATGTAAAACTGATTAATCCGTGTCAGCCGGCCAATATACAGTATACTTTAATATGTAAATAATGTGTTTATATGGGTTTTTAAAACATAAACGAGACGACGACGGTGCTCGTGTAGGCTGGTGACTAAGGAGGACAGGAGGACGGGTGTACGTGTATGGCATGGTTACACTTATCATATGAAAAGTAAAAGTAAAATGTATCTAACTTTCTTGTTCACTACCTTTTGCTCTCTTTGTGTCACTTTCACTAGCACTTTCACTTTCACTGGACAGCGGTCAAAGGTAATGACTGACCTCTTCTTCTACGCTAGCATCTAGGGGATGCTACGACCACAGCGCCCCTAGTGGTTGGCATACTTGAACTAATTTAGGCTACTCGTTACTTGGAATTTTACTCGTTACCTGGAACAAAAATATTCCGAGATCTCGACTCGTTACCTGGAATACTCGTTAGAAGGGATGCTCGTAAGTAGGGTTACCACTGTAGCTGCATCAAAGTTTCACTAAGTCGAGGCTACTGCCTGCTGCTCATTAGCATATGGAAACATCTGAATGTTTAAATGGTCACTAAACTTTGAGTTGTTCTAAACTCACCCGCTGTCTCCGGTGTGAATCTGCTTCCCTTTCTGCTGCCAGTCGAATCTCAGTCAGTCTCAGTTTCTCCTTCAGCTCTTCTATCCCGTCCTCCATCTGCTCCACCTGCCTCTTCTTCTGTCTCTCTAACACAAACACATTGTCTGTATGATGCAGAAGGCTGTTATGGTCCTTTTCACATAATCCACCTAACTAAGCAGAACCAGAAATCAAAGCAGAAGCACAAGTTAATGCTGCGGTGCTCATCAGTGTACAGCACTACTCCACCCATTCATTCAGCTTCCTGGCCAATCACGAGCTACTACTCGACTTCATCCTCCTTTCTCCCCACCACCACCAGTGGTGCTGATGTTGTTCCACTGTGTTTAGTCCGCATCTACCAAGAGATCTTAGAGCACTTCATGCTTCCATCTGCTTACAAGCTTTATGGAGATGCCCAGCAGCTGCCCACAGTGCCAACTACTACTGACCATCACAATACTGTGACTGATTGAGCTATAAGACTGTAATAACTTTGAGGTTTGAAACATGTCACTTTATGTGTAATGAGTATAAACTATAAGTAATTTTTGTGTATGACTGTAAAGTCATATATCAGTAGTTTTTTTGTTGTGGTTCTGTTCTCTGAAAGGGAAAAATTGGACAGTCGTATATTTTATTATATTTATTATATTTTATCATATTTTCCACTGTGGAAAGGAAGACGCTGTGAGGCTACTAAGGAGGCTAAAGTGTGTAGCGTCTAGGAGCGGGACTCCTAGCTTTCTGGTGTGGGTTAAATAGACAGTGACCTCTGCTGGTCAAAAAATTTAACTGCATTAGATGGCATAATCAACACATTGCACCTGACATCATCTATTTCTACAATATAAATCACCCCATATTTCCATTGAAATGTATTGTTACACTTCTACTGATAACATTTTACACAGAGGAAAATATAAAACTACGTGCGGCAGTGCATTTCGTACAAATTTGCGTTTACGTAATTGCTTTAAACTAATTATAGTACAAATCAAATGACGGAAGTGTTGGAGGTTTTACTGAAGTTCCTAAAATACATTTTTCTTTTATGTTTAAATGACATTGTTGAGCCTTAATGAATAATTAAAACAAAATTAGGCAATACTTGAACTAAAATATTAACAGCACTGGTGCCTACAAAAGTAAGAACTACATAATAAAATCTGACAGGCTGGTTAAGTATCAGCCTACACAATAAGACTAGAAGAACATCTGACTATTTTCTTCCAGTTAGTAAAAAATGAAATTGTGTCATGAAATTCTGCACATATTTTCACACCTCAGCCTGAATATAGAAGATTTTCTTTTATAACATCAGTTAATGGGTCCTCAGGCTCTACGTGGGAGGTTTCATACCTGCATCAGTGATCTCAGGATGCCTCCGCTGAACATGTGCCTGCATGTAAGTGTAATTCACGAAAGATTTTTCACAAAATTGGCACTAAAAAGAGAAAAAGATCAACAGATACTGTTACTCAACACTATTCAACTTTCCTTGTTTCAAACCTGTGGCCAACATATTTCCAGAAGCCTTATTTCAAGTTACAAAGGTCATCAGATTCAGTTGCTGTTTGCAAATATTTGTTTTTCTCATTTGACGTTGATATTCAGGTATTTTTCTTATTGTTGTAACAAGAACTATGAGCAATAAGCACAAGTGTCATTTCACAGACAGAACGATTTCATCAGCACTACACAATAAATTTGCCAGAGTTAAATCAACACTATTAGAGTTAAATTAACACTGAGGGTGTCAAAATGTAACACTCTCAGTGTTAATTTAACTCTAATAGTGTTGATTTAACACTGGCAGATTTACTGTGTATACTTTGGAAAGCCAGAGTCAATTTCTAACACTGTAGGACAGCAAAATCAAATGTTTACTTAATCTGTAGCCTTATAGCCAATAGTTTACACACTGTTCTGTCTGCATGTCAGAGTTTATCTGATGGTTGTTGCCCAAAATACAGTATGTAGTAGATTTGCCAAACGTCCCATAAAATACGGAATCATTCCTTTTTTGTAAACTAAAAGTTCCATGTGCTCCGTATTTTAATCAAAGGGGGAGAAATGCTTAAGACTGGACTGAGATTGAGCGATATGTATGAATGAAAAGGTAACTCTGCTGCTGTTCAGCCTGTCTGTCGTGTGTCAGCACATTGAGAGTGTGTGTGAGTCACAGCCAATGAAAAGTGCTGTCTGTGTTGCTAAGATACACCTGAAAATGGCGTGAGATTTAAAAAATGGCATCTACCGAGGGTGATGATAGTCTGCCGGACAATGCTTCTATGACAGTGTAAGACCTTTTTTATTATAGGTGGAACATCCAAGCCTCCCTCCAAAAACAAGTTCAGTTGAACTGGGTAATGTAAACTGTCCTTCTGTGTGTGAATGTGTGTGTCTGTGGATGCGCCCAGCGATAGATTGACGCCTTGTCCTGAACTTGGCTAGGATAATCTGTAATGCCCTGCCCTGTGCCCGGTGAGGGGGTAGGAGACCTTGATCAGGAGTAAGCAGATAAGATAATGGATGGATAGATTCTAGAAACATCAAGACATTGAACTGAATGTTCATATTTGTAACGTTCCGAAAATGTTCTATGGCTGACTGTCCCAGCAGCTGTCCTACAGTACAGCTGTACTGTAATGGAAAATTTTGGGTGACCCCAAACCAGATTACCTCTACATTATCCTAAATAAAATATTTTCTGTATGTTTTAATGTGGTTACCTTCAAATAATCTTATCATTTAACCAGTGGTATTAAACCTTCATACCTTACCTGTATCACCATGACTCACCTTGTGGTAATTATTGGCACTAGCCTGTAGGAGGAGCTGCTGAGTGGCTATCATTTTCTTCCTGCGTCGATTCTCCAGCCTGACCTCCTGCAGCTCCTTCTCCAGCCGAGCTCGCTCGTCTGCATCTCGCTGGGCCTGCGACAGTGCCGCCTGCACCCGCTCCTCCAGAGTGGACACCTGTGTGCTCAGGTAGTCCTGGCAGTGCAGCAGGTATTCAGTACTGAGCTGAGACAAACGCAGGACCTTCAGCAGGGCTGTGTCTGTGGGCCCGCGGCAGTGGGGGCACCGCTCTCCTTCAACGTCGCAAAATGTCACAGCAGTGATGAACTCCTGCAGGAGGTTTATGTCCATCTCTCGTGCCACACGGTCCACGTCCACTGCTGCCATGCGACGCCAGTCCATGGGCTCTGTGCGGGAGCGGAAGTGGAAGGGCTGAGGAAGGGGTCCGACGCTCCAGGATGGAGAGGAGGCCATGGCAGGGAGGGGCTCACCTGGGGAGAACTGGCCTGGCATGTTAAGAGCTTTCGTGAAGAGAGGGTGGACTGTTGTGTAGGGACCACTTCTGAAGAAGGGCTTAGGAGAGACAGAAACAGAAAGAAAGAAAGTATTAAACTGACCTAAAACTAAATTTGATCTAAAGAGAAAAAATCAAACGACTGCGTTGGTCATTTGTTTATTGAGGGAAATGATCCAATATTACTTTTTTATTTAATATTATTATTTTCTAGAGATTCATGTCACTTCCTTTAGAATTGGCTGCTTTAATTCAGAATTCATTGTTCCATCAGTGATGGTAAGCCATCCTGGCCCAAAACAGGCCAAAACCCTGATACTACCACCACTGCATTTCACAGATGGCATGGTGTCTTTATGCTGGAATGCAATGTTTTCCTTTCTCCAAACATAATGCTTCCCATTTAAACCATTTAAACAACCTATTTTGATCTCATCTGTGTACAAAACATTGTTCAAGCTGTGGTTATCTCACGCCTCGATTACTGCAACGCTGTGCTAACAGGCCTCCCAGCCTGCACTATTAAACCACTACAGATGGTCCAGAA
>BRDA01004455.1:8898-20310 GCA_036984385.1 Crenuchus spilurus
GGAGTACGTGGTCGAGTACGAGGAAAGGGTGGTCTCTCCAATATATATAAATATATAAAACACATTTTATATCCCCTCCTTGGATTGCTACCTTATCATGGTGGAGCGGTTTTCATGCCCTGGTAGGGTCTTCCAAGACAAATTAGTCCTAGGTGACAGGCCAGACACATCAAAACCATGCTTGCCTTGCCCGGAATAGGGTTACCAGGGCCCCACCCTGGAGCCAGGCCTGGGGGAGAGGCTCCTTGGTGAGCGCCTGGTGACTGGACCTCTAACTTGAAGGAACTACATGGGTTGACTCCCACATGGGCCCACTACAGGTTAGGTGCTTTGTGAATTAGGAGTTGATCTAAACCAAAGGACTTGGCATTCCAGTCCTCAGCTACTGAAGCTAGCTTTTGGGACATGGAATGTAACCTCTCTGGTGGGAAAGGAGCATGAGCTGGTGCATGAGGTTGAGAGATACTGGCTAGATATAGTCAGGCTCTGAAACCAGTCTTCTTGAGAGGGGTTGGACACTTTTTCTCTCTGAAGTTACCCCAGGTGACAGGCATTGGGCAGGGGTAGGCTTGCTCACAGCAACCTGGCTTGTTGCCTGTGTGTGGGGGTTTTTCCCCAGTGGATGAGAGGGTAGCTTCCTTATGCCTTCAGGTTTGGGGACAGGTTCTGGCTGTTGTTTGTGCTTATGCACCAAACAGCAGTTCAGACTACCCAACCTTCTAAGAGTCCTTAGAGGAGGTGCTGGAAAGCACTCCCTCTGGGGATTCTATTGTTCTGCTGGGGGGATTTAAATGCTGGAGCAGGGGACTTCAACGCTCACATGCGCAATGACAGTGTGACCTGGAAAGGTGTGATTGGGAAGAATGGCCTCTCCGATCTGAACTTGAGTGATGTTCAGTTACTGGATTTTTGTGCTCGTCACAGTTTATCCATAACTAACACCATGTTCAAGCACAAGGGTGCCCATAAGTGCACATGGCAACAGGACACCCTAGGCTGAAATTCAATGATTGACTTTAAAATCATATTGTTGGACTTGTGTCTTGTGTCTTGTGTCTTGAACACTTGAGTGAAGAGAGCTGCTGAGCTGTCAATCGATCACCACCTGGTGAATTGGATCAGATGGCAGGGAAGAAAGCAGGCCCAAACATGTAGAGGAACCTGTCAGACAGATTTCCAACTCCCACATCCGGCTGAGCTTCGATCACATTCCGTTGTCAAGGCAGCTGATCAGAGCTAAGGCCACAAGGTGGTTGGAGTTTGTCCAGGTGAGGGAGGTTGTCAAACTCAAAAAAGAGTCCTATCTGGCCTGTTTATCTTGTAGGACTCCAGAGGCAGCCAACAAGTAATGAAGGACAAATCAAGCTGCAGCTTTGGCTGTTGCTGAGGCAAAAACACGAATGTGGGAGGAGTTTAGTGAGGCCATAAAAAATGACAGCTCCTCAAAGATTCTGGCAAATGGTCAGGTGGCTCAGGAGAGGAAAATAGTTTCCTACCAACACTGTCTACAGTGCTGGTGGAGATTTGTTTGAACTGGATTGGAGACATCATTGGCCATTGGAAGGAATACTTTAAGGACCTTCTCAACCCCACCTGTATGTCTTTAAGAGAAGAAGCTAAGTTTGGGGACCATGGGGGTGACTCACTCATCACTCAGGCCAAAGTGAGTCAAAAAACTCCTCCGTTGCAGGGTTGGATGTGATCTGCGCTGGGTTTCTCAAAGTTCTGGATGTTGCAGCGCTGTCTTGGTTGACACATCTTTACAACATCACATAGATATCAGAGGCAGTGCCCCTGGATTGGCAGACAGGTGTGGTGGTCCCCATTTTTAAGACAGGAGACCGGAGGGTGTGTTCCAACTATAGGGGGATCACACTTCTCAGCCTCCCCAGTAAAGTCTATTCAGGGGTACTGTAAAAAAAAGTCTGACTGATTGATTCAGGAGGAACAATGTAGGTTCCATCCTATTTGTGGAACACTGGACCAGCTCTTTACCCTTGATAGGATCCTAGAGGGTGCATGGGAGTTTACCATGTCCCGTGGGGGGTTACTCTGTAAGAATGGTTTTACTGGACTCCTTGCTAAGGGCTATCCAGTCCCTGTGTAAATGAAGCAGGATGTTGGTCCACATTGCCAGCAGTAAGTCAGACTGGTTTCCAGTTGAGTTTGGAATCTGCCAGGGCTGCCCTTTGTCACAGATTCTGTTCATAATTTTAGTAGACAGAATTTATCAGTGTAGACAAGTGGTGGAAGGTGTCTAGTTTGGTGACTTCAGAATTCCATATCTGCTTTTTGCATGTGGTCCTGCTGACTACATAAAACCCCTGGGCTCTCCCACAGAGATAGGGTCAAGAGTTCGTACATTCGGGAAAGGTTCGGAGTAGGGCCCCTTGTGGGTGTAACCTAGACAGGACAAATAATAACATGACACTACATAAGTGTAACGTAATAAATAAATAAATAAATAGACATTACAACTATTGGCTGTAACTACTGAACATTCACTGTTATTCTGAAACACAATGTGTAATCTGGTTAAAGTGTATAGTCACACTCCTGATGTCTGGGTTGATGACAGCTGTGGGTGTGTGAATGGGTGTGTAGTCAGGTTAATCTCACAATGATTTACTTTGTCTGGCAGATTGCATATACTGTACATACATGTCAAGAATAATCTACACTGTGAATCATATAGCTGTAGTATTACAGTTTCATACCACCAATGATGTGTTTCAGACATTTCCCAAAAACGTGAAGAACATTTACTTACTTGTGGTTCCATTTCTGTAGCACTTTTCTAGACTCTCAGAGTGCTTTGACATTTGGGACAAACATTAGAGAGTCACCTCAGCTACCACAAATGTGCAGCATCCACTTGGATGATGCAGCTGCAGCCTGTCTGTGCCAGAACACTCACCACACACTGACTATTAGGCAAAGAGACGAGGAGAGACTAAGCCAGTTTTTGAAGATGAAGATAATTAGGAGTAGGATATTTAGCCAGGACATTGAGGTAATTCCCCTTCATCAAGGTAGCTCTGACACCTTTAGAGAAAATGACCAGGGATCTTTCTTTGACCTCAGAGAATTAAGACCTCAGTTTACATCTCATTCAAAATGCTGTGCCATGTAAACACTGGAATGAAATAATGTTCCCACCACATTGTGAAAGTGAAGCAAAAGTGACATACTGACCAATGTACTTTAACCTTTGCATTTAAAATATCCTTGAAGTAAAATACATATACACGTAGTAAACTAGAAGGCAGTGAGCACACTTGCCGAGAGCAGTGGGCAGCCCTATCCACAGCAGAGTAGTTGGGGGTTGGGTGCCTTGCTCAAGGGTACTTCAGTCAGGCCTTGTCAGTGGGCCCACAGAAGCCCAAGCCCTACCCTGTGCCTGGTGAGGGGGTAGGGGACTAACTGCAACCCTGATAAGGATTAAATGGATAAGTTAATGGATATATGGGTGAGGAAGAATACTTGGTTGATTCACTGCCATTCAATGCCATAAGGGACTGCCATTCCCCCCCAGGGTACCCATGGTGGCATGGCTGCCTTGTTTGGAATTCCTTGAGTTACATGAGTGTTTCCTCAGGTTGACCCTTGGTGGCATTGCACCCAATAGAGAGTGAAATCACTCACTTTGTTGCAATTTCATTGTGTTTGTAGTGGTGTGCATGTTTGTGCATTTTTGTGCATGTCTGTTAAGGGGGTAGAGAAGGGTAGAGCATAATTCCACTGGTATACTCAATCTGAATATCTATTCTTTATGTATATCTATTGTTTGTGTGCCCCTCACAGTTTATATTGTTTAGGGTTATTACATGTTCCACATTCTAATTTACACAATAGCTAGCGCAGGAGTGCACTGTGTTTTTTATTCCCTGCAGCACCAGTTGAATCTCAACTGTGGCAGCTATTTAGTTTCCTTTTTTTTTTTTTTACACATGCGCTACCTGCTTGTTCTCCTACCTGCATTTGAGCCCAGCTAGTGTTTTGAAACTGAATTTTTATCATTAACATAGCAGCAGTTTCCAAACTCTCCCCATCATTTGGATTACTAATTGCTGCATTACATTAATCTTCAGAATTTTCCAGTCGGGCTGACGTGATTGAAAGTCACTTATATCACTATGAACATGAACACTATCATCATTTATGGCATGAACCTTTATGCTAGTTTTTTATGTTAATGAGAAGACTAAAAATCATATTTAGAAGTCTGGGTGAAATGCCTATGAGGAAGTCACACACTGCAGCAGGACCTGCCAATATTGCCATCAAGTGGGCAAAAAAGGAACACCGCATCTACTTTTTTTGTTGTAAACAGCTGTACACTTCATTTTATCTCATTTTTTACAATTATATGCTCAAATGTATTACCCATATTGATATTTTCATTCATTAAAATGCTTAATTGAACATTTGTTTCATTGAGCATATGTTTTCAGTGCTTTTTGAGTCAAATATGCTGATACAGTATGCAAAAGTAATCATCTTCAAGTCATATAGGTTATATGAATATCATGGCAAACATGTGGAATATGTTGTAAAGGCAAAAGCCATAATATTCAAAAAATCCAAGACTGCCAAAGGTTCATATGAAATGTAAAATCAGTTTGTGATGACATTGAAAACAACGTTGGTGTTTTGCTGCTCAAATTTTGCTCTTGACCAGTGACTGACAAATGACTAATCAGTAACCTACTTAATGTTCTCCACATTTAATGCTGCATCAAAAACATTACAGTAATATAACTGGGCTTTATTATCATATATTTGTTTAGAGGTCCTTCTGCCGCATCATATGTTGCAAGCATGTGAGAACAAGAATGGAAAAAAACACTTTAGCAAACAGCTGTTTCATCTGTATTCCTGAATTTTATTACATTATTTTGTCAATCAGCCAAGACATGATTGGAGTCCAAATTTTACAGCTTTAATTTGGAACTGGAGTCATGAGGCTAACATTGTAAACAAACAGTAGAACTCAATAATCACACTTAATTATGTGACACTCTATCACCAAAACTGTGTCACACAGCTTTCAGAGTTGATCTTAACTAATGTTTCACAGACTAGTCAATAATACAATAAAAAGAATACATGTTTAATAAAACGTTTGCTTATTCTATGATTACACTAGCATTGATTTAACTATTTTCTTTTTCTCTTTTAATTCTACTGATTTATTATTTTTATTTCTTTATTTGTAAAGCAATTTGAATGACTGTATTGTATTGATTTTATTTCACACTAGGGATGGCATCATTAATCAATTCTCCCATAAAAGGTCACAATGTGAAAACAGGGCACCAAATACAATGTTGGATAAACAGAATATATTGTCTCTAACATCTTTGTAATCAATAATATATATATATATATATATATATATATATATATATATATATATATATATATATATATATCAATCATTATTAATAGATGGCCTTTGCCTTTTAATTGTTTAGAAATTAGACCAATAATTAAATTGATTCAAGCTGTCATTTCCATTGCTGTCAGATTATCATGGAGGAGGAAGAGCTGCAAATTCTACCAAATTGATACAAATCTGTACCATATGAAATTGCAGTATCATGTTATTTCATATTGCTGTCAATTGCATGGTTTGGAGTGAAATTATATCAAAATACACTTGATTATATCATATCATATTAGCAGATGCTTTGTATGTAACTCTAATGTATAGATATTTGGTAGTGCAATGAGATGTGGGTTACTGTACATCACCCTCCGTGCTGGAGATGCACATCCTTATTACATACTTTTAAAAGAGGAATTTGGTGCAAGGTTTAGAGGGGACATGCTCTTTTTATCAGCAAAATAAGAAAATGCTTGGGAACATCAGTAGTATTGGCAGGTGTGTTAGTCAGGAAAAATGTTAGAAGAAGAGAAGGCGACTGATTGATCTGCAAGTTTATTAAAAATGAGAATAGATCATTTCATGATTGTAAAGACATAATCCATTAGAGGCTCCTCTTTTCAGTGCAGTACAAAACAGAATTATTATATTTGTGTAAATGTGATTAAGAACTGTTTTAGAGAGAGAGAGAGAGAGAGAGAGAGAGAGAGAGAGAGAGAGAGAGAGAGAGAGAGAGAGAGAGAGAGAGAGAGAGAATATCTGCCAGTAAGCAAGAATGAGCTGCCTGATGAATTACATTCACCAATGGCATGCAGAATGGAGAGTTAAGGGTGAATGAGGCATCAGGTGAATATGGATTATGGAAATGGATAAGGATATAAAATAGGCTGCTAATGTTCTGACCTGGCCTGAGAGAGAGACAGATTTGGAGAGAGAGTTGAAGAGAGAATAAAGAAGACAAAGGGAATGATACACAAAGAGGCAGAGAGACCGCAAATGGGACTGAGAGAAAGAATAGACAAAAACAGGGAAAAGAAGAGACAGATATAGAATGAGAGATAGAGCAAAAAGAGAAAAAATGAGACAGAAATAGAAAGATAATAATAGATAATAGACATAAAATAGAGAAAGAATATAAATACAAAAAGAGAGATAGTGAAAGATAATAGGAGAGAGAAAAGGAAAGTGTCATGGTGATTCCCTTGTCGACATTTACACCCCCCCACCCCCATCCTGGTTGAAGGGTGACATCATGAAGTTGCCAGAGGACCACTGGATACACTTATGTCATTTTATCTTAGACTCCATTCAGAAAGGCTCTCACACAACTGGTTTTAGTTATGAACTAGTCATAGAAAACAAAGCATCATTTGTTTGACCTGTTCACTGTGAGGCACTAAAGTATCTCAGGTAGTTTTCAAACTGTTTTCTGCTCTTGAATTCTGTTTGGATAATGTTTATAGTCAATTTACAAATAAAGCTACTTTGCACATTCAGCCTGCCTCAACCCAGCACATATTACTGAAAGAAAGATAGAAAAAGCAAAGGGAGTGAATGAAAGAGTGAGATAGTGAAAAAGGCAGAAAGTGAGAAAATGAATGAGAGATAATAGAGAGAAAAGGATGGAAAGGAGAATGAAACAGAAAAAGAATTGAGAGAAAATTTAGAAAAAAAAGAGTGGAGAAAAGAGAAAGATGAAAAAAATAAAGAGAAAGGAAAGGACATGAGAGAGATAGGATGGAGGGGGCAATGAGGGAGAAAATAAAAATGTCTGAGAAAATAGAATAAAGGAGAAAAAAGAGAGGGAGAGGGAGAATAGAGAGAAAAATGAGAGAGAAGATAGAATAAAAAAGAAATTGAGGGTGTATAAGAAGGAGAAAATAGAAAGGAGGAATAGAGAAAAAGGCAGAAAAGTGAAAAAAGAGAATGAGAGAATAGACAGAAAATGAGAGGGATGTTTACATTAACTATAATGCTTTATCAAATTAATATCATAACCCCCCAACACACACACACACACACACACACACATACACACACACACTACTGAAACACTCATAAACCCCTGAACAAGCAGTGTCATCCATACGCAACACAGTCTGAAAGGTCAGCACATCATTCAGCATTTTGTAATATGTAAACTTTGAGGTTCTGAGCCGTGCTTTAAACAGCAGAACAGGGTGAGTCATAGTTTCATCTTTTATTCTATGGCATCTTATAAACCAGATTCTTTGCCCAAATAAAATGTTTAAGACTTATGACACTGAGGAAAGGAATCCATCTACCCATCTATCCATTAACCCACCAGGAAATGAATAAGATGGACCAAATACAAATCTATAAATTGTAAAAGACACTCCTGCATTTTCACATTGACCCCTCAACAGTCCAAACAGTTCATCCAGGTGTGTACATTTAGTGAATACATGCTCCATGCTCAGGCTTACCACAAAAAGGACAGATCTCATCAACACTAGGGTCAAAGTGTGTAATAAGCTTGTTAGTAGCCAAAGCCACATGTATTACTCTCAACTTGAAACCTACCATACTATTCTCACCTAACACCCCCTGCCACTGGTGCTCTCTTACCTCTTTCTATTACCACCTATGTACCTTTACTGCCACAGTGTATAAAACCTTCCCACTGATTGCTGAGAACTCTCCCAGGCCTGAAGAAGAGCAGGACTTAAAATCACTCCTGTCCTCCTGACAGTACCCAACATCTGCAGAAACCTTAATGGATGGAACAACATGACATGTGTCATCTGGAGGATGGACTAGAATTTATTTGACTGAAGTGCCTATTGTACCTCACATACTTTATTGCAGTTTGCTTTGATATTAGCTCTACTGTTTTCTAAGCCCCTCCAACTGCCACCAGTAGGTAGCCCAGCTTACTTATCCCAGTTGAAACGAACTGCTTGCTGAAGCTTGATAACCACACTGGGTACATTCTTATCTTTAGTTTATGGAAAATAGGTTCCTCCCCCACACTGATTTCTGCTTTAGTGCCTCTGTGTTGAGATGTTTCAAGCAACCTCATGCTTTTAAATGTCTGCCAACCTTGTAATCCATCAATCCATTTGAGAAACAAGTGGTGGTCTAGACCCATACCTGTGGCTCTTCCAAGAAGTCTGAAGACTCTCCTATCCAAGATACCATGATACAGCAGTTTTTGTTAAGTCTTCAGCCTGAAACATGCAAATCTTCTTTCAATGTCTATCAGTCCCTGCCCATCTTCATAAAGGGGCAGATAAAGAACTGGAGCCTTTATCCAACCATATTCAGAATACATTTAACTAATTTCCTCTGGATTTCAAGCAGTGGACTAGGCAGTGCATTTAGCACGATTTACACACTAAACTCCACAGAGTCAACAGCTTTGCATACAACAGAGTGCCACACATCTATTCTGGTTAAAGTTGCATGATGATGTTTATTCATAAAGTACTGCAACAGTCACCACAGCATCTCTAGACTTTCATGGCTGTCATGTGTTCAGTCTGAACCTGCTCTCATATGTGAAGAGAGAATGGCAGACATCCTAATTATGATGTTTTCTAGCTAATGCCAATCAATCTGCCCTCATGCCACCCTCATGCAGTATGTTCAAAAGATTGGTTGGAATGATGCACAGCAATTGCCTGCTGGAGATCATTTTGTTGGGTTCTGGAATTTCTCCTCTTTGTTCAAAGGAGCAGATACCAGTCCTGCTGCTGTGTTGATGTCCTTCTTTGGTCCTGTCCAGCTTTTGTGCCTTGTGTTTTGTGTCCTGTTTCCTGTATCTCCTCAATGCTCTTGAGACCTTCTTGCAAAAATCACTTAAGCACGTGTCGTCCTGAAAGAACTGGACTACCTGTGCAACCTGAATGATCTGCAGTTACTGCTTTTTAATAGAATTAATGAAAAAAAAAATCAATGATATGCATCTGTAGCAAAAATGCAAAATTGTACAAGAATCAGTCAAAAAAGATAAGGAGATAATAATTCTCTGTGGCTACCACCTGCAAAACAATTCCCTTTAGGGGGTATCTGGCTGTTGTCTCTCCAGTGTATCTGTTGTCACTCTCAATTACACCAAAGCAGGTAAGAAGGATTCACAATCCTTTAGACCTAAATCCCTGAAGTTTAATATACTCGATATAGTGATGATTAAGTGTTCCTTTAATTTTCTGAGCAGTGTACATTTGAATACAGCAGCTGAGAAAGAGAAAGTGAGAAATGAGAGAAAAGATAGTGGAAAAGAGAGAGGAGAGAGAAAATAGTGAGAAAAAGAGAAAGAGAAAGAAAAAGAGAAAAGACAGAAAAAGAGAAGGGCTGTCATGCCTCTCGTTGCCTCTCATATTCCCCAGCCAGTTTCCCTTATATGGTTGTCTCGTCAAGTTCATGTGTTCCACCTGTGTTTGTCAGTCATTCTGTATATTGTCATCAGTCTGTGTCCTCGAGCTAAGTCTGTGAGATATTGCGAGAGAATGATGAAAGACAAAGATAAATGAAAAGGAATTAAGAGAATTTAAGAAAAAATATAACTTTAATATGTATTGCATTGCTATATATAACCACATTGTGTTGTATTTGTATTAATGACTATGTAGATGTGATTAGAGTATATTATGATTAATTTGATTATTTTGATGTTTAATAATGCCATTTTTATTTCAATGTTTATATGAGAATTATTCCCAATAGAAACACATAGATTTTATATCCTAATTTTATGTCAGGAAAAGACTGTAAAATTTACAGAAAAGACTATTTAGTCTCTATCTACTGTATGTGTGTGTGTATTTGTGTGTGTGTGTGTGTGTGTGTGTGTGTGTGTGTGTGTGTGTCTGCGTATGTTATAGACTCACAGGCTCACTTTCATCTCAGACTAGGGGGAGCTGTTGAATCATACAGTCAAACAGAGAGAAAAAAATATATATATATAGAGAGAATGAGACAGATAAAGAGTCAGAGAGATAAATAGAAGGAGAGTGAAAAATAAAAAAGAATAAATAGAGAGAGCAAACTGAATAGACAGAGTCAAGATAAAAAGAGAAGACAAAGAGACAGGAAAATACACACACACACACACACATACAGAGAGAGAGAGAGAGAGAGAGAGAGAGAGAGAGAGAGAGAGAGAGAGAGAGAGAGAGAGAGAGAGATTTGAAAAACCAACAACAGGGGCAGATATACTTAGACTGACAGGTAGAGACAGCATTGTTTTGAAGAAGTCTCAGACTGAAGCTTTCTCATGGTGTCTATAATATAACACATACACCTTCCTCACATTCACGACCTGTTCCTGTCTTCAGTCACACACTCCTGCTGATTGTGCGTGCTTGTGTGTGTGACACACAGAGAAACTAAATGGCTAAAAGTTGCACACTTGCATGAAGATGTTTCTGCAGTGTTTTGTAGACCACCAAAAATAACACTGCACAAACTCTATAAAGCAGAAGACCTCATTGCCAGATCCATCTACCCAGCTCTGCAATATGAACAGTAATTCCTGGCAGGTTTACCTTTATAGGTGAGTACCCAAGGTGGGGCGGCTGCCTGCTTTCCAGCTTCCTCAATTATGTGCATTTTTTCATGGTTGCAACTGATAGAGAGTGAGATCTCTTTTTGGTACTTTCACATTGTGTGTTTGTAGTGAGTGGCATTCATGTTTCTCACAATTTACCCTTTGTGGTGTTAGGAGGTAGAGCCTCATTCCCTGGGTGCACACAAGCTGAATTTCCATGTGTTTGGCAAAGTTTACCTGATAGATTGTTACACATTGTTCAGCAACCTCCCCTCTCTAGTTTATTGTTTAGGACTATTATGAATTTCACAACCTCAGTAGTGCAGTGGGTATAGCAGTGTTTTTTATTCACTGTGTACAAGTTCAAATCCCTGTTGTGGCAGCTGTGTAGTTTGTGTCCCTGTTAACTACCTACTAGATTGCCCAAGAACAAGCTGGATTTAGACCAAGAAGAGGCACTCGGGATCAGATCACAAATCTCCGGATCATCTTGGAGAAAGCAAGAGAAAGG
>BRDA01004457.1:9977-26148 GCA_036984385.1 Crenuchus spilurus
AGTTGAGTAATCAATATACTGCACTTGAAAAGCCATATGTTGATATTTTTGAACAGAGACACCAACAGAAGGTGATTTGAGAAGGAATTCAGCAGTGCAGCAATATCAGATATTTAACTACAGCCTCATGTTTGGCTTTGTCATGATTAAAAAAGAACTTCAACCCAATCACTAGTGCTGCGTTTATGATAAAAATGTGTTACTAGAAGGAATTTCATTTATATTAAATGATTATAAAATTACTAACCAAACTATTTTCCAAAATAAGTCTTGTAGTTAGTCAGGACTGAATGTCTGTAAGTTAATAAGCTGGTCTGACATCATTAGGTTTAATAACATGAGTTTAATTGATTATATTTGTATATAAAACAAAGACAATAATATATGAATATGTATGAAGCTGCATGTGTGTTACATTATTACTAATATTTAATAAAATGATGAAAATGTCTAAAATGAATGATGTAAGTCACATGGATGTGTTGTGTGTTTAATGTGAGTGTCATTGGCTACAGACACTGAAACACTTCACATTTCTTCTGCTAATTGTGAGACGATCCCTAACACTGCAGCACGGAGCACAAACACAAAGCTAAGCGGCTGTATTCTGGCTTCATCATAACAAGTGTAGTTTAGTAAAGGTTGTGCTTGTAGTTTGTTGTCTTCTTCCTTTTCAGCACCAAACTGTAACTGTGCTGGTGAATCTGAGTTTTGATGGCACAATTCTGAATGTCAAAAAAGGTCTCAGTGTTACTAAAACATCAGTGTTCAGTAGAAATGTTTTGCCATTATTTTGCCAAATATTTGATGGGACTGTATTCGATATGATATGTATGATAAAGCAGGAGCTCTGATATATGGCATTGTGATATATTGTGATTTTTAAATATTTTTTTACACTACTTGTTTCCATTGGAGTGGAAGAGTCTAATGCAGGGGTGTCCAAATACAGTCCTGGAGGGCCGGATTCCTGCAGAGTTTGGTGATTTCTCTGCTCTGACACTACAATTAAACCTGCTCATTACCTGCTGAGCTGAATCAGGTGTGTTTGATCAGGAAGATCACCAAACTCTGTAGGAATCCGGCCCTCCAGGACTGGATTTGGACACCCCTGGTCTAATGGCTGAAGATTACATCACTGGTTGTGGGTTTAAACAAAAACAAAACAAAAACAAACTTTACATGTATTAATTACAAATTCATACTGTTTGGAGAATCGATATCTTAAAACTTAATATTGTGATACACAAGTGTTTCAATATTGTCATTCACCCCTTACATACAGTTATGTGGGGATGCCACTGTTTTGACTGTATACTTTATGCAATAATGACTCTAATAATGTACTAGAAATATATGTGTAAGTGGACTATTTCATTACATCTGGTGAATAATTTGTCCCATATTTTTGTGTATAAAATAATGTTACATGCCATAATGCTTTGGCCAAAATACGCACAACAGCTGTACTAACATCTATAAACTCACTGTCAACGACAAAACTGAGCTAAAAAGTGGCGACAGCCTTGAATAAGCCCCAAACAAATAGAACTGAGCACTCAGGTTCTGTCCTGCCGAAGGGCGCCCTCTTGTGGCAGAAATCTTAACTTACATCATGTACCTTCGGTGCTGTGCAGCCTGAAAGAAATGATTTCTGGGACTAAAAATCTAAAAGCTACATCACAAATCAAAAAACATTTTCTGATCAACTGAATTTTTCTATTAAATCTATTTATTTAATGTAAGTCTGAGAATCTGAAACAGTACAGCTGAGTTTTATGAGGTTAAAAGTGCTTTTAAGTAAAGCTCTCCATCTTAAAGGATGACAGGTTCCCTTACAACGTATGGTACTATCATCATAGAAGTGTCCAAAACACACTGTTCTGTAAAACAGATCTGGACCATGCTTTGATGGTAATAGCGTGTTACTCTTTTGTAAGGGTCATTTTGGATGTGTTGAGCCACACGTGACACTTCAGTGCAAAGCTAAGCCGCTTTTAAAGCTGCATCATGAGTGTGCGAATGCAAAAAAAGAAGGTCCCTGGAGAACCCAGGCTGCAGTTCTAGTCAAATGAAGATGCACTGAAAACAAAGCCAGCGCTCAGCAGCAGGCTCACATGCTGCACACACTCTATGGCTACTTAAGGTAAGTGTTAAACTTTCTGTTGTGTCTAAGAGTCTCCAGAGTTTCCCTGTTTGTGAGAGACATGTGTGTTCTCAAAGTGCTCAGATGATTAAATCAGGTTATGTTTTATACAATCCTGAGTCCCTCTCTCAGCAGGAACAGAGGTGAGCAGATCCGAGCCAAAAAACTGAGAACACAGTAAACTACTGACCAGAGGAGAAGGTCTAATTAACTTTTAGAGGCAACTTCAGAAGAAAGAAGAGAAAAGAAAAGATGAGATGAGAAATGAAATGCATTAAATGAAAAAATGAGAAGAGAAAGAGATATATATCCAATATTATTATTATTAATTATTATTATTATTATTATTGTTATTATTATTATTATTATTATATCTGTTTTTTATTCATTTTTTTCTCATGTCACACTGAATTTCACAAAAGAATGATTGAAAAATATTGTTTATTTACTATTATTATTATTAGTAGTAGTAGTATTATTATTATTATTATTATTATTATTATTATTATTATTATTATTATTGTTATTATTATATGTGTTTTTTATTCATTTTTTTCTCATGTCACACTGAATTTCACAAAAGAATGATTGAAAAATATTGTTTATTTACTATTATTATTATTAGTAGTAGTAGTATTATTATTATTATTATTATTATTATTATTATTATTATTATTATTATTGTTATTATTATATGTGTTTTTTATTCATTTTTTTCTCATGTCACACTGAATTTCACAAAAGAATGATTGAAAAACATTGTTTTTTTACTATTATTATTATTAGTAGTAGTAGTATTAGCATTATTATTATTATTATTATTTTTATATCTGTTTTTTATTCATTTTTTTCTCATGTCACACTGAATTTCACAAAAGAATGATTGAAAAATATTGTTTATTTACTATTATTATTAGTAGTAGTAATAGCATTATTATTATTATTATTTATTTATTTATTTATTTTTTACTTTAGTTATTAATTCAACTGCATTTTTCCATTTAATGATATTTTTACATTATTATTGTTATTAAGAGTGAATAAAACACCACTACCACTACTACTACTAACAACAACAAAAACAATAAATGTGTTATTATTATTATTATTATTATTATTATTATTATTCATTCATTAAACTGCATAGTCTTTTAATGAAAGTGTGTGTGTGTGTGTGTGTGTGTGTGTGTTTGTGTGTGTGTTGAAGAGAGATGGCTGTCGTCTGTTCTGAAGGACACTACTGGGATCGTCTGGTTAATCAGTGCTTGTCCTGCCAAATGATGTGTAACAAACCTGACTGTCCTGTTCGCTGCATGGACTTCTGTGGTGAGTTACTGAGCAGACCGGCAGGTGTGGGCGGTGCCTAAACAGACAGGATGACTAAACCTGTACATCATCATGCTTTACCAGAAACAAGAGCGGAGGTTGTGCTTTACCTTCTTTACCACTTTAAAGCTCCCCTACAAAGTCAAACATCTCCTTCAAACACAAATCCTACATAAACCAACCAGCACAGAACAACAGAACCCCACAGTCCTAAACTATTACATCCCAGTCCTGACTCCGCCCCACCTTACACAGCAGCATCACGTCCTGCATTACAGTTTCAGATTCTACACAGGGTGGGACAAATGTCCTCTCAACACCACCCATTCAATTCACAGCAGCTTTTCTCTAAACTCAGCTCCTCTCTCTGACACTTCTCTTCTATACCGTGCACCTCCACTCTCTGTCTTTCCTCCCGTTTCTCTTCACTCAGCAAAGGAAGTCCTAATTACTACATATGCATTCAATTCAATTGCTCCTCTCTCATACGCTTCTCTTCCATACAGTGCAAATTATTATTGTCTTCCTCTTCTCTCTCTACTCAGTTTTTCTTCAGTTTTACGTTCACTAGTTTCATTTCCCACTTGTTTTCTCGCACGCAGACATTTTCAGCAACAGCCAATCAAAGAAGAGCTTAGCAAATTACTAATGAGTTCACCATAAAAGGCAAAACAGCTTATTTCAGGGTGTGTAAAACCACAAAAGGGCATTTTTCACGCTGACATGCCTTCATCAGAGAACTATTTTAACTATATAAAAGATATGAGCACACCAGGTCTTCTTTATTCTTTTTTTGCAGTCGTCTACGACTGTAAGGCTGTTGCCGGGCAGTTCTACGACAGGCTGCTGAAGAAGTGCTGGAAATGTTCGGAGCTGTGTGGGCACCACCCCTCTGAGTGCTCGCAAGAGTGTTCTCGTAAGTCCCAAATTCACACCTCTTTATCAGACAGTAAAACGTTTAGGTTTGGATTGACTCACGGAGTGAAAGAGTGATTACCAGACTAGCTGAGTAATACTAGACTAGTTTAGTCCAACAGCAAGGGTTTAAAGTTCTGACTCACTTCTGTCTACCTGCAGCTCATCTATCCAAGTCAGTAACCACAAGACCTGGAGGGGTCTCTACACTGCAGCCGCTCAACACTAGATGGAGCCATGAGCCCAAAGAAATGCCCTACACAGATGTGTTGGCATATTCACTGCTGGGCCTGTGCGTGATTATGCTGCTGAGCACCGTGATAGTGACCCTGATGCTGCTTTTGAAGAGGGCCAGGGGCCAGAAAGAGTGTGGAGAGAAGAAGGCCCAGCAACCGAACGGACACAGACAGTCCTCTAAAGGTACAAAGCACGGCTGTGTGAAATACATGTTTATCTTTTCTTTTATAACATTTTAAGCCCTTTGGCAGACTAACAGTAAACCATGATGCACTGTTTTCTTTGTCCACATGATGACGTCAACACGTCTGGCTTCCTTTTATGGTGAGACGTGTTCCTGTCCGGTCCTCCTAATGCAACCACACCAACTCATGAAGAGCTTGATAAACAGTTAATGAGCTAATGAGTTAACGAGTTAACTATCTAATGAGTTAATGAGCTAATGTGTTTGGTCAAGAGTACCAGAGTCAAACAGGAGGGTTTTATTACAGGGTTCTATGTTCTCCAGTTGTACATATGTGCTCTTCCAGGCTCATATGTTCTGTTTGTTATGGTTTATAACTCACACTGTCAATTGATTAATTAATTTAATATGACGGGCAAAACCATAAACACCTACATTTTTTATTTATTCTTATTACCATGAAAGAGAAAATAAAATAAACCAGGCAGGGATTCTGGGATCAAAGAACCCTTGGAACATAACACCTTGGGAACATATTACCCTGGACCTTCATAATAAAGAACCCTCGGAACATGGCATCCTGGGAATTTAGGAACCTGAAATTTTAGCAACCTGAGAACTTAGTACCCTAGGAATATATTACACTGGGAACACAGGACCCTGGGAACATAGTACCCCAGCAATATATAACCACAGGAACGTATGATCCTGTATGGCAATATAGTACCCTGGCAGTGAGACGATGGGAACTTAGCAACCTGGGAAATTAGCACGCTGGGAACATAGAACTCTGGGAAGACGGAGCCCTGGGAACACACAGAGCCATGGGACCATAAAACCCTGGGAACATAGCATACTTAGAACATTGCACTTTGGGAACATAGAACCCTTGGAACATAGCATCCTTAAAACATTGCACTTTGGGAACATTGCAAAAGGGGAACTTAGAACCCTGAAAACTTTGCACTTTGGAAACATAGAACCCTGGGAACACAGAACCCTGGGAACATAGCATCCTTAGAACATAGCACTTTGGGAACATATAACCCTGAGAACATTGCACTTTGGGAACATAGCATCCTGTCAATACAAACCCTGGGAACATAACATTCTGGGAACAAAGGACCATGCGAACTTAGCATCATGGGACCTTAGGACCCTGGGAACATAGAAGCCTAGGAACATAGCATCCTGCGAACATAGCATCCTGGGAACATGGCACCCTGGGAGTCTAGGACCCTGTCAATACAGAACCCTGGGAATATTACTTCCTGTGAACATAACATTGTGGTAATTTAGGAATGACCTGACTAAAAATGATAACTATTGTTAAAAAATCAGTAAAAATGTCTCCGTGTTCATGTGATGTAAGTCATTCTGAGAGGTTACACAGAAGGGCAGCCTGGCATATAAAAATTACTGAGAGCGGGTCTGATGTGACTGTGATGAATTACTCTTGCTCGTTGCAGACTGTCTGATGGCGGAGGCTGTAACGCAGGAAGTCAACGGGGTGGTCTCAGAGAGACCCCGGGCTACTGAAACCTGTGTCCACTGCTTTGCTGAGCAGGCGGGGACACCCCAGTCCCTGTACCAGCAGGCCGTCCCGCAGTACCTGAACGGAGACCCCCAGCATTGCCATCACTACACCAACGGCCTGGGGCATGGTCACCTGAGCAGGAGCGTACGTGAGCGAGACGATGCGCTAAGGATCATATGCTCACCCACGCAGACCAGCATTTGAAAGCAGCCTGTGCACTTTAATTGTGATTTGGACAAGTCTGAGCACTTTCAGGACACGGGAGGACAGGAACCAAAAACATGAAGACAAGGCACGAGTGCTCTCCTTTACACAAAAGTATCAGGGTACTACCATCATACTAGTGTCCAAAACACCATTGTTCATGCATTTTCCCATTGGTTCTACAGAACCATTGGTTTTGGACACTAGTTTGATGGTAGTACCATGGTACCATGGCTGTAATTGTGGCATTTGGTCAAACCTTACAGGCTTTACATGGTTGGTGAATTCCTCCACGCTGGAGTTACGTAACTAAGCTTAGCATCGTGCACAGTGAACACCTACATCACCATGCTTACGTGGTAGCAAACGGAACACAACGGAATTTGAACATCTGCCCGAAGAACTGCCCGGGTATCGAAATGGCAACCTTTCCGTCACAAGACCAGATCCCTAACCACCAGACCACAAATGCTATTTAGGCAAAAGTATTGGGATCTGTGTTAACATAATGTAGCTGAATGCTACAGAATTTGAACAAATTTGAACAAATTCATTAGAAGGCGTGTTTTTGGACACATAGCGTAGCTTCAGCACATCTAAAGATCCAAATAGAAGGACTACATGTGGGGGGAAAGAGGAAAAACAGTAATGTTGGTGTATTTTATGCCTTATGGTTAGTACTAAGAAGAATCACATGCACAGACAGCCATTAGTCATGTGACACTCCCAAATCTATTAACTCAAACTGGTGAGTCCGGCATCTTCCATTCAGCGCTTCATGACTTTGTACTTTTTTTAGATCCACACAAAAGGGGAGGAGTCATATGAAAGCTGAAATCCTCCTGTCTACCTATGTTGTTCATTTTTGACTATTTTGAGCTGCTACTTAAAAGTTCTGCTTCAAATAAAACCATGTGTCATATCTCCCCTTCACTTCCCAACATATTTTACTAACCCTTTAACATCCTACTCAACCATTTGAGTCACTATATCTTACTGAAGAACTTAACACAATGTGATTGTGCCATCTCTACCAATCGGTAGAGGTATGTTAGCCTAAAACATTCACTAGAGATCAAAATTGCAACATTTTCTTGAATGCAAACTAGCAATGCTTTGTAGCCATACCACAATGAATAAACTGGTTCAGATGCTGAAAAACCAACTTAGAAACCTTAGCAACCACTTACCAACAGCCTAGCAACTACACAGCAACAGCCTTGAAACCAAATTGCATCTGCCTACCAACAACTTAGCAACATCATAGCAACCACCAGGGATACCCTAGCTACACCACAACCATCGAGGACACCATAGCAACCACTTAGAAACATCACAGCAAACACTTAGCAACCATTACCAATCACTTAGTATCATCATAGCAACCACTGTGGATACCCTAACAAAACCATAGCAACTATCAAGTACAGCATAGCAACCATTTAGAAACAACACTTAGAAACCACTTAGCATCAGGTTAACAACTACACAGTAGTAGCCTTGAAACCAAACTGCAACTGCCTAGCAACAACTTAGCATCATCATAGCAACTACCTGGGATACCATAGCAACTGCCTAGCAACACCACTGCAACCATCCTGGACACCATAGGAACCACTTAGAAACATTATTGCAACTATTAAGAACCACTTACCAACAGCCTAGCAACTACACAGCAATAGCATTCAAATCAAATTGCATCTGCCTACCAACTTAGCAAAATCATAGAAACCACCTAAGAACCACATAGTAATGTTCTAGCAACTAGGCTAGGCAATGACTGTGCATGTTCTTCAGGAAATGCGCTCATCTAATTTCTATATTGATGACTGCTCTAACACAGGGAAGTGAACCTCATGAAGACAAATGTCATCCATCTGTATGTTCTCATGCATTTCTTTGTGTTTAGGACTGACTGAAGATGTCGGAGCAAAGGGGAAAGAAGACATCTAGTCATCCTTTTAATTATTCTGCTAGTGCAAATATGAGCATGTAGTAAATAAAGACATTTTCAAGTAAACATTGGTAACCAATGCCATATCCTGGTCCTGGAGATCTACCACTTTGAGTTTAGCTCCACCTTAACACCATAAATCTCAATTCCACTCGATGCATTTGCACCTGCATGCTCCAAGCTTAGTGTTTTTATACAAAAACTACACAAAATATTATATTTTTAATAAAAAAGCTTTTAAATGATTAGGAAATCTTATTATATGTAATTGTCAGGAATGGTTCTTGTTGTTCTATGTATTGTTTACTATCCCTTTAAGTCTTCGTGTTGTCTAGCCCCGCCCTTGATTGTTCTCATCTGTGGTTAATTAGTCTCTGTGTATATACTCCCCTCTGTGTGTGTGTCTCGAGTTGTTGGTCTTTTTGTTTAGGTTGTTGTTCATGTCAGTGCTTGTACTGTGTTTTGTCTGCTTATGCACTTATTAAAAATCTACACTGAACGTCCTGCATTTGCGTCCTCCTTCTGAGACTACACCAGGATCCTGACAGTAATATAATAACATGTGCTTACAACTGACTGCCGAATGTTAAAATGTTCCCAGAAGTTCCACAAACTTTCCGGCTGCACAGCACTAAAGGGACATGATGTAGGTACATCTTACAATTTTGTGATCTTAGAAAAGAAAAAAAGCCGTGAAGCTCAATGTAAGTAGACGACACTGGCTTTTTAAGAGGTTAACTCAACAGACCTGATTCAGGTAATGAAGGTTTTCAGTGTCAAAGTCCAGTGTATTAGGTCTGAGAACTCTAACGATCGTAGATCTCCAGGATCAAGAGTGTACCCCCCATGGGCGTGGCAACAAATTCTGGGCCCTATGGACAAGCAGTGCCCAGGGACCCTCGCCCCTATTATCAAATATTATTTCCTTTAATATTTAAAGGAAAATAAAATTCCAGACTCCTCAAGGGCCCTGGTAACTCAGTCCCACTTTCCCCCCCACTACAATGCCCCTGGTACGCCCTGCCCTAGAGCGTCCTTTCACGATCGGGCCATAATTAAAAAACAAAACAAGAAGACATTTCATTTTCCCCGTTTTTTTCATTGATTTGTTTTACATACATACATATGATACATACGTACATACTATACATACATACATGATTAACATTTATAAAAACTCACTCCTCCCCCAAAGTCTTTTAGAATCCAGTTTAGACAGCATGCCAAGGTTAAGTACTGATTCAGTACACACACACGCACACACACACACAGACTACACTGATACAACCACACATACAGGCACTGACATACTGCATACTCGAGCATGCACACCGTACTCGTCAAGCACACACGAAAACAGGCATACACATACACAGGCACACACACACAGAAATGGAGCAACAGGTGTCCAGGCTAACACTGCTCAATCAAGCCATGTCTGGACACATCGTGTGAGAATGTATCGCTTGAAACATGACAAGATGCCTTCACTACCAAACTGCGCAACACTTCACCAACAAAGACTTACTTCTCAAGTTTGGGGGAAAAAAAACTAGAGCCCTGCTGGGATTGGATTAGTTGATCAGTGGGAGTTTTGTAATTAATTACAATTTGATCTTCTCAGTAATGAAACTCCTGCATCTGGATGGCATTACAATGTCTAAACTCCACCTGCAGCACCCGGGGAGCAGTTGTGGGTTAGATGTCTTGTTCAAGAATACTTCAGCCATTTACTTTCTTGCTGGGTCAAGGGGTCAAACTGGTGAGTTCCAAGTCCTGCTCTCCCAGGTAGAGTAGGGAGAGAAAGATCTTCCATCCAGACCAAGTAGAAGGTTGAGGTGTTCTTCAAAAACATAAATTTTGGATTAGTTGATTAGGGGGACATTTGTAATGAATCTGAACTCCTTGGTAGCAAAATTCCTGCATCTGGACGACATTACAATGACTGCAAGATGAGTAACTTTGTAGTGAATTATCTTCGTCTTTAATAAGATTGCAAGACTTGGGTTTTCTCATCAATTTTAGGTTCTCTAGGTCCTGTTCTTTCAGGTAGAGTGTGGAGTGGAAGATCTTCCATCCAGACCAAGTAGATCGTTGAGTGACTCTTCAAACACATCTACCTTGGATTAGTTTGTCAGGGAAATGTTTGTCTCAATTCAGGGGTTGCGTCCATTGAAGGCTATGGTCTATGAATGTGTTTCCTTCAAAAGTCTACTTTGACCACAATGAATCTTGGAATAGGTTGGTTTATTCACTTGTATCCATTGTGACCAAGAAAAAGTATGCATTTCTCAGTCGCATTTGAAGGAGCTTTGAAATGAGACAGTCTTGTCAAACTGCTGTGACGCAATATATCTTTCAAAGGATGGAGCCCCTGAATTGAGATGAATCTCCTTGATGACGAAACTACGTCTGGATAGCATTAAGGGAATACTTTCTAGTGCAGGGCTCTTCAAATCTTGTCGAGGAGGGCTGGCGCCTAGCCCAGTTTGAAGACTTCCCTGCCAAGACACACCTACTAAACTTGACTATTGACAGAGTCATTTGTTTTGAGCAGGGGAATAAACTGTGCTGGACAATAGCAATCTAGGGCTGGATTTGAAGAACCATTCTAGCAGGTTGTATTCTCCGTTAAGACCCCTGCAAGACTTGGCTTTTCTCATCAATTTTAGGTTTTCTAGGTCCTGCTTCCACACCTAAAGTAATGAGAGGAAGATCTTCTATCCAGACCAAGACCAAAGTAGATGGTTGAGTGAGTCTTCAAAACCCATTTTGGAATAGTTTATCAGAACATCGTTTGTAATGACTTTGACATCTCCTTAAAGACAAAGGAGTACATAAGCAACTTTCTCTTGGGTTGCATTTTCCTTTAATAAGCCTGAAAGTCCCGGCTTCTTTTGCCTAAGGTTCTTTCTGCTGTCCCAGGTAGAGTGTGGAGTGAAAGATCTTCCATCCAGATCATGTAGATTATTGAGTGGCCCTTCAAAAACATGAATGCTCTTTTGGTCTGTGATTGGTAAAAGTTTTTGGTAAACCTGTGCAATAGAAGACTCAATTGTCCAACAACATCTATCTGTAAAATCACAGGTCATGTCCTGAATGGTCCCCTGTTCACTATACCCTACACTTGAAAATCTGGATCACTATATAGAACCCTATTTTACTTACATGAAAATGCAAAACGAATAACGAAGTGCAGTACAGGTATCCAATATCTGCTAGGGCGCATTGGTTGTACACTACTTATTGCGGTATATTGTGGGATTGTTTGAGTGCACTAAAATTTGGCATGGTGTTTTACACCACTACAAAATGGCCCAAAAATAGTGCACTATATAGCGAACAGCACACAGTTTCAGACTTAGTGACAGATGTGTATGAGACAGGACTAAAACTATCAGACGAGCTCAGAGTTTGCTGAAAAACAGGAAATTCAGTCTGTATTTTCTCAGAGGATGAGGGAGAAAAACACTGACATGGTGTATCTGGGACAGGAATAAAATCACAAAGGAGCTCCTGAAAAAAAGGAACTTGCCAAGGAACCATTAATCCAATCCAAACAGGGCTTAAGACAGCAAGACTGAATGTGTTTCTTAACAAAAAATAATAAAAAAGAACTGAAACACATCACAAATATAATAAAGACGGGGGATGTTTTCGGGATGTGGGTTGGGCCAAGTCGTGTAAACGAGAATTCCATGACTTAGAAAAATATATGTATATATACACATGATATATTTCCCTGCCCTAAACAAAACGGAAAGAAGAAAGAGATGGAGCGAGGAGAGCGAGGGAAAAGACAGGAACGACTGCCAACTTTAAAGCCAGTCTACAGTCCAGGCGACAAGTGTCTCTCAAGAAACCTGTGGTGGCTTTTAGACCTGCGTGACCAAGCATAACGCAGACAGTTTTGGTTCCAGTGGCTGGGTGACCCCATTCGTAACAGTCTAGCTTTTAAGTAACATTGGCTATCTTAGAAAGTTTCAGTTGGGACTTAAGACACTTAACCTGCAACTGCTTCCCTGGCGCCGTCATAGGAGCTGCCCACCAGTCTGAGCAGGTGTCTCACTGCCCTTCTTCTGCGTTCACTAGTGTGTTCCCCTGCATGAATGGGTTAAATGTGGAGGTCAAAGTCCTGTGTGTAAGCACATTGGTCAGTGATTGTGCACTTTGACCTTGTGATTCTTCATTGATTGCTTGGCCGATAAATCGGATCAATTATTGCCATATTTAGACGATTATTTTTAAACAATCATAAGGCCAGTAAACAAAAAAATGGCTCATAGGGACATCTACAGGCAGCAATATTAGAGCTTCCCATAGTGTTTCACCACTGAAGGTAGATGAAGGCATGACCGATAAACCTGTCCTGTCCACAAATATTTTATATTGATATATTCTTAGACGCCAAAAAAAGACGATATCGGCCATCAGCCACTGAAAAAACCATATCAGTCAATCGCTGCTCTAGACATATAAATGTGAATAAAATCAATTTTTGAATCAGATCAGATAATCTGTCCTTCTTTACACAGTGTAGATTAAACACAGCATCACACCAGAATGTAAAATGTTACATTTTTGTCCAATCAGAGCACATTCGTTAAAAGTATGCAATCAAATCTGCCACATCCAACAACTATTTCTGTTTAATCATTTTCTTGTCGAGGGATGCTTCCCTCTTTTTTTTTTTTTTAATAATTTATTTCTAGGTTTTTTTGCCAATTTTTATCCCCTTCCCAATGTAGTGGTAGCCAATTAGCCCATCCCCTCCATTAGGCCTCTCCCCATCACTTTGCAATGTCTCTGACTCTAGGAGGGTGCAGGCAAGCACAAGCCTCCTCTGTTGCGTGTGATGAAGCCACCACCTCTTTTCTAACCACCACTGATACACCGTCGCTGGAGAGCCTAACGCGCTCGGAGGAAGGCACACAGGGTCCCCAGCTCCGATTGGACCAATCAGTAGACGCCTGAGCCAGCGGACATTGCAATGTGAAAGTGATAGAGAGAGTGAGAGCACCATCTACCCGCCCAGAGAGAGCACTGCCAGTTTTTGCTCTCTTGGGCCCCGGCTGTTGATGGCTAACAGTATGACCGGGATTCGAACTCACGATCCTCGGGTCATAGTGGTAGCGTTTTTGCCCGCTGAGCCACTCGAGGCACCGAGGGATGCTTCTCGCCTGGACTTTATCTCTCTGACCTTTTTCCACAAGCTCCACCCATCCAAATAAAAATAAAAAAACAAGATGAAAACACATGTGCTGCACTTCCAATTATACAGTATTTCAAAACTCAAACAATTTCACAGATGATCCAGAAAATTGATTTAATAAGTTTTCCTTTGTGTTTGCATTCAGACTCAACAATGCATATAAATGTAAAAGAATATCTTTTAACTAATAATCAGTGATGATTTCTTGAAATGCTTGGTCATTGTGAGGTCAGGATGAATCAGAAATCTGCGATTTCGAAGAACAAAAAACGAAGAACGTGTGGAAACGAGGCTGAGCTGGATGGCGGCCGCCCTTCTGTCGTCTTGGCTCGTCGCTGGGGAGTAAAGCGTGAAGGAAGGCAAAGTGCCTCCATCTCCGGTCAGGCTTCCCTCCCTTCTCGCTTTCGGTCAAGTAGATCCTGGTAGCTCAGTGCAGACGGATGCTTTTCTTCTTTTCTTTTTTTCTGTAAGGAAGGGTTGCGATATTTATTCATTTTTCTCCATTTGCCGCTCTCAGCTGGACTCGTGAGTCTCTGCTTGAGCCCTTTCACTTCTGCCTTCGTTGTTTTTCTGCTGTTCTTCTCCACCCCCCACCCCCACCCCCTTCACTTTCGGGGAACCTCCAGTTCAACTTCAGATCTGCTGTGGGAGGTTACTCGTACTCCAGGAACTGTTTGTGGTAAAACAGCAGATACCTGCAAAACAATACATGCAGTAATTAGAGCAAAAACGGCAAGTTCACATATTACACCCACGTCCTAGTATCTACACTCAGAGTCAGGTGCACTGTTTTTTTTTAATCCAAGTGACCATGAATAACTTTAATACTAATGAAGTTCTGGTGATGAAATGGTGATTAAATAAATCTCAGACTGTGTGAGAAAGACTGACGTATGATTACAGTGCAGGTAGACGGGTGCTCATTTATGATGACTAATATCCACAGCTGTCGGAGTGGAGGCCGGCGCCCGTCCAGCCGTCTCCATCAGTCATCTGCTACTGCAGTGAAAAAAAAGCATGTCTCCATGCATCACCAATGAGCATGATTTAAACTAACTGAGTAATTATAATTTTTAAATTAATTATTACATTTTAATAATAATAATAAGAAGAAGAATAATAAGAATAATAAATAATAATAATATAATTAATTAATTATAATAATAATATTAATATTAATATTAATAATAATAATAATAATAATAATAATTATTATTATTATTATTATTATTATTATTATTATTATTATTAATAATAAGTAAGATTTTTGTAGTGGAAGCCAGTTAAGTGTGTATGAAGAGATGTGTGTCTCTGTGTATGGAGGGACACAACGTGCAGTACCAGATGGGTTACACTCTGTAACTGTACACCTGTACCACCTGTAAGGCTGTGACTTACCCTTCACTGTCCAGTACATCCTTAATGCTGGCTTTAGTGATGATGGCGTCGTCACACTTAAACCATTGGTCCTTATGTTGGCGAATAAAAGTGGTGTAATGGCCACTCTCCAGCGTGCCCTGGTGATTAACTACAGCAAACAGAGAATACCTGCAGAGAGGGAGGTGAACAACACTGATGTAGCTCATTATATTCTCATGACATCTGCTATGTTATGGTGGCAGGAGGGCTCACTTACTTGTTGTCGTTGTTTAATGAGTCTACAGGCTGTTGGTACTGTCCGTTCATCCGGCTCTCTTTACTGAGAACACACACACACAGAGCTGTGTATTAGAAAGAGCCTGACGATATGATACGTATCATGATACTGGAGCTCTGATATAATATATTGTGATATATTGTGATTTTAATCTAATTTTATTGCATGTTTATACAAATTCTTTCCATTGGAGTGGAAGAGTCTAATGGCTGAAGATAGATCACAACACTGCCATCTAGTGGTCGGGACTTTAAACAACACAAAAAAGCCCACCAAATCTTTACATGTAAACTATTTATAATAAATCCAGTGTTTTTGAGAATCGTTATCACAAAACATAATAATGTCATCAATATTTTCCTTTACATATCATAACAGAACATTGTGATCAAGCCTGGTACCCTCAATCGTTCATCAACATGACATCTCGCATAGTGGAACCTAAAACAAATCCCTGCATTCGTTCTGCTGCTCTCTGCAAGTGTGTGAGAGAGGAAGACGTTCTGGGGATCTCGGCCCATCTGCGAGCTGCTAATTGAGT
This sequence comes from Crenuchus spilurus, assembly GCA_036984385.1. Classification (NCBI taxonomy): domain Eukaryota; kingdom Metazoa; phylum Chordata; class Actinopteri; order Characiformes; family Crenuchidae; genus Crenuchus; species Crenuchus spilurus. The sequence goes on from BRDA01004457.1 coordinate 25,891, forward strand.
TTGCCACAGCAGGTGCCCGACAGGCTCACACAGTCTGCCCAACTAACATTTTACAATCAATTACAGCTCTGGAATGAAGGCTAATGGACAGCACTCAGGGAGGAGCTGTCTGAGCATGTTGCCAATCTGGACAGGTGGAGCATCACTGTTACAACACCGGTCCTTTAACTCAGATTAACGCTCCCATCCCAAAACACTCAAACAAACATATGTGTAAACAATCACACTATTAATCACTAGAATAGGAGATATTAGTCC
>BRDA01004459.1:0-46175 GCA_036984385.1 Crenuchus spilurus
CAACGTAGGCCCACTGGCCAAAATGTCACTGGCCCAACGTGACTTGCCAACGTCAATCCAATGTAATCACTGTCGTTGAGCCAATGTTGGGCCAACTTATGCTTGCTATCTGGGTAGCAGATACGTAAGTTGTATATGCTCTTTACAGTGACACAAATTAAAATATACATTTATGTTAATAAATGTGTGGGCAGGGCTTATCATTTGAGTCTTTGAAGTCTCCAAAATGTGAGTTTTGCAGATGGCACATGCAAATTAAAAGCTAATTTGTTTTTGTTTCTCTCCCAATAGTTTGTAATGCCCCTGTATGCAGGAGGGTGAAGACAAGCACAGGCCTCTTCCAATGCACATGAAGCAGTCACTGCCTCTTTTCCAACTGCTGCTGATACACTGTTGCTGAGCAGCCAATGCACTCCAGCTTTGATGGATCAGCTGGCAGACATTGCATGCTAGTAGTGATGGGGATAAAGTGGCAGCTACCCACACAGAGAGAGAACGGCCAATTTTGTTCACTCCTGCCCTGGCTGTTGATGGCAAGCATCATGATTGGGATTCGAACTCTGATCATAGTATTAGCGCCTTAGTCTGCTGAGCCACTGAGCAAAAGATTTTCACTCTGAAATGGCTATTGAGAAGCTATTCTATAACATGAAGCCTTGTGAGGTATCACTTACATTTAGTGCAAAATGTTAATGTTCGATTTGACACAGTAGTACTGTACCTAATAAACCTAAGCACTAAATAGTGTACTACATAGTGTGTAGTGTCAGTAAATAGTGCATAGTATGCAGTTTAAAACATTGGCCTGCTATTTTTAATACCATGTTTATATGGTCTGCAATTATTTGTCCTTTTTAAATGTTGCTTACTACAGGGCTTCTCCTTCTTTTCTTTCAGTCTGCAGCTTTGAATTTTGGTTGCTGTAGCATTTCCATAGCATCTCATTTTGGCTCCCAAAAGGCGCTGAGCTTTGGTCATTAATATGCATTAGCTCATAGGCTTCACCTAAGTCAGCAGTAAAGACAGAGCGATACACTGATCATCACCATGGCGACTTTATGATTAGGATTTCACTACCATGTTGCACATTTTGCATGGCATAGTGAGATTTAGGAATCTGGTTCAACGTTTCCCCAAAAACCAACATCTGTGCCAGGGAATGCCTCTAACTGTGTCAAGCCTAATGTCTAATGTTTTCGGTGCTATGATAATTTGTCATTATTGTTTCAACATGTGTCTAGTTCCAGAAGACTCTTCTTCCCAAGTGTTCCTTATTATAGCTGGTGTATATCTAGGCTAGGGGTACCTGATCCTGATCGTGGAAATCTACTAATCTGGAAAGTTCAGATCCAACACAACTGGGGGATATGTAAGGTGATGTAATTGCAGTTTCCAATTGAAAAAGAGCAGCAGGTCATTCCTATTGGACAATGCGCAACATTGGGTTTAAGGTATCTGGCTAACATACAAATTCTGTTTTGTGGAACAACCTGAATCTGATGATCAGATGACTGCAAAGTCTTCATTACCTGGATCAGGTGTGTTAGATTAAGGTTTGGGCAAAACTCTGAAGGATGGTAGTTCTGCAGGACCAGGACTGAGAAGCTCTTTGTTTAAATAGTTCTATGTTGAGTCTGTGTCTACATTTCTTGCTGTTTTCCTTTTGTTAGTTTGCCATAGTTCTAGTGTAGTTGATCTACTTTTTTGAGTCTTGTTCACTTAAAATGAAAGGTTATTTCTTCTTTATGAAACGATGATGAATGTTGAGAAAATGCTTGACGGAACATTCTGAAACAAAGGTTAACTGACATGGTCACACTATATCAAATTTTCCACAGCATTTTCATCAGCCCTCTTTAAAACCTGACTTGCTTACTTAGATAAAAACTTGTAGCCATCAATAAACATGATGCCATTGGCTTTATGCTAGCAATATGACTTGGTGTTAACATTTACAACATAACTGTGAACAGTTTATACAGAGTTATAGTCAGCTTTAGAGTAATTTTTTTCTGCTCACTAGTGTGTTGAGAGAGTAATGAAGTTCGCCATTCATACAGAATGCAATAATATACAGAATACAGTAAACTGAAATAAGAATAATATATGAAAACATCACAAAATCCTTCATCACTGGAATTTCACATAGGGCCAAATTCATTTTATATACAGCCATATTATCACATCTCTAAACACCCACTACTTCAGAAGCTCATCAAAGGAGTCATGGTAGGCACCTCCTTTCAGAGTTTCACAGAATTAAGCCCACAACACCTCCAGAAGACCCTCCCCCACCAAGCTCCATCATCGATCCACATAAGTCACCCTGGTGACCAAGACTGTATCTAGCCCCACTTGCACAGTTAATGCATGCTCAGTGCAGAGCACTATTGATATTCATACAGACTGTACACCCATGACAGAATTAACTGTAAATCCCCACTGGCCCCCTTGGTCATTAAGACTGTATATAATAAACACAAATAAGTAAATACAGTCAAACTATGTAAAACTATACAATAACCAAGTTCTGTATAATATACAGCAACTATACAACCTTAGGCAGTACAGACTAGACATTGAACAAATGTGTGTGGCCAAACAATCCAGTAATAATTTAATAAACGTAATTATTATCAGTGTATTGGTAATTAGCAACAGATATTTAGTAGTACAACCACAAAGACTAATAGAGCAGTACAGAATTAAGGGACTTCATATAATGTGATAGGACTAAAATGTTTCACACGTAATGTGGCTGAGTGCAGTAGATATAGTGCAAGAGATGAAAGTGGATGAGGTATCAGTTCAATCAGATTGTTAAACAGTCCCTCAGGCAAATCAGTGCTTCACTCTGCCTGTCTGTGGAAAGAACTTTATAAAAGTACATGCAGCATCCAGTTTGTTGCCTTCCATCTAAAGTTTCAGAAACAAAGTACTGGACAGTCACTGGGCTGGAGCCCTGAAGTCTTCAGCACCTTTAGTTGAACATAACTGTATCAGGTCAGTATTTGAAGTTGTATTCCACATGCTGTCCTGACATAGGACTTTTACATTTATTTACTGTTTCCAAGAGTTCAGTTAATGATACAAATCTGTTAATTTCTCCTTGAACAGTTAATGTGGTAAACTTTAAACATACACTGTTGCACCTTACCCCTTAGGACTGGACTATTGTGGACTATTTTGGCTTTGATTTTTCCTTTGCCATGTTTATTCCCTGAACACATTACCTATATAACCTGGCAGATATTTTTCTCTTTGACACAATGTATCAATATTTGTCAAATATATATTTAAGGGCACAGTTGTGGGCTTGTGCTTAAAGAACTGGAAGAATCCCCTGAACTAGCAAAACACTACTGAAGTGTCATTGAATAAGGAACCTACCCCAAACTGCTCACCAAGCACTGTGGATAGGGCTGCCCACCACTCTGGGCAAGTGTGCTCAAGCACTTTGGCCAATATGCCACTTTCATTTTCATATTAGACCTAAATAACATGTTTTTTCTTCATTTGTTTGTACTATATGCTTACTTAAAAAACCAGAAACATGCTAAATGAAGCCTTTTAGATTTTTTGTTTGTTTGTTTGTTTGTTTGTTTTTTTTTTTTTTTTTTTTTTTTTTTTTTTTTTTTTTTTTTTTTTATTTGTGCCAATGTGATTTGCACACAATGGAATTTGACCTCCACATTTAACCCATTTGTGCATTGAAACACACAATAGTGAACACACTTGGCTGTGAGAACATGTGCCCGAAGCGATGGGTAGTCCTTTCCATGATGCCCGGGGAGCAATTGGGAGTTATGTGCCTTGCTCAAAGGCACATCAGTCATGACCTGCCAGTGGATCAAATCAGCAATCTCCTAAGTCATAAGAGCAAATCCCTAACCACCAGACCACGGCTGCTCCAAAACAGTTCCCGGAGGCACTGCAATACTGGGTTGCTATGTGGAGTGGGCAGAGCAGCCTCCAGTCCTGTCTCCCTGTTCAAAAGTCATTTTAATATGTAATCCTCATATAAAGGATGTGTCAGATATTAAACTGATAAGAACAGCAATTTTGAAGAATGGTGTAAATGTAAACATATAATAGTAAAACTTGAGGTAAAATGGAACTATATACAACTATTTACAACAAAAAGCAGGTGTGAGGTTCTTAGTTTGTTCACTTGGTGCAGTGTTGGGAGGTCCTGCTGCAGCATGTGGTTTCTGCATAGACCCCCCCTCCTGCCTCCCTACTTTTATGGATATGTAACTATGATTTTTATTTACTCATATTTTATTTACTCAAATGAAAATGATCATCATTTTAGTTGGTATGTCAACATCAAACAAAGCTAGCATAATGTTTAATGCCAACACTCTGGATGAATGTTGACAACAATGCTCACCATGACACCATTTGCATTATTTGTTGAGGTCGAACAAATGCACCTGTGCTGTACCATTTGTTCTGACACCAAAACACCCTTGAGCTGTGCTTCAGTATTTGTTACATTCTTGGTCAAACACGTACTTTCAGATTAGAAGACTGGGGGCTATATCTTAATTCCCAACTCTATTGGTTTCACCCATCAGTGAGGGACTCTGTAGAATCCCTCCAAACCCTTCTGAATGTCATGCAACAGTCTGTGGCAGACACACGCTCTTCAGCTGAAGGCCCTTTCAACCATAATGAATTTGTCCCTGTTATTATCTCACAGTGCTGGAGCTACACTGTAGCATTTGCAGAGTGTGCGAATCACCCAGTTGGGAAGTGCAATGACAGCGATAGATGGCTTTGACACTTCTGGGTCACAAGTAACACGAACCGAGGTTGAAGCACCACCTTTTAATGGAGCCAGGCAAAGCACAAATTGCAACTGTGTCCTGAGTTATGCATAATGAACATTTTATTTTTTTATAACAATGTAAGAAAACAACAGCATTTCTAGAACTTTGTAAAGACAAAATTAGCACTTCTCTCCAAATGGTTCATTGGTTTATGTCTAGCCTCATGCTGGTGTGAACATCCTGGATATGTAAACAAAGGATTTCAGCAGTCTGTGAAAAAATATAGCGTTAATGGGAAAACTCTGCATGACATCCCAGGAAAAACCCTTCTGGTCAGAAACTTTCAAAGTTCATAGTCTTTGTCCTGATTGGCTGAACAGCAAATGAAATCTAATGGGAGCAATTAACATGACCTTATTTGCATATGCTGCCAAGCTCTCATTTTAATTAATGGAAACATTAGCATTTTTGAGAATTTAAATCTCTAAGGATGTCATATTGATGTTTGCATAAAAGCTTCATAGCTCTCTAAAATGCTAACATTGCTAATGTTGAACAATACCAGTTAGTCTGATTTCATTGGCTTCAGAGTGACTATATAGTTTCAATCAATGTTAGCAATATTTGTGGTACCATAAAATGGAAAATTATATTTGTCTTGGCATAGTTGAATGTGGAGAGTCCAGTACATAAAACTAACATACCGGGAACCTTATTACAGTTTCATTCCCCATGTGAGGCATTAAAGTAAAGTTAGTACTTGGATGGGAGTCCTCCAAGGAACAGCTTGTGTGTCTGCTCAAAGCGGTGTTGATGTTACTCCTGTATTCTGTTGAGGTGGGCTGCATGCTTTTTTCAAATTTGTTGAGAGGGCTGAGGCTGGCATGTAAGGTTTATGCTCTTTAAATATACCACTTTTTTCATTTATTTTATTTCATTTATAATTTATTTATTTTATTTATTTATTTATTTTTTGGGCAGGTGTGGGGGGGGTTTCAAGAAATTGGTGTCAACAAAAACAGCAGTTTCTCCATTTACTTCATTAAACTTCTCACACATATGGCCTTGGTCAACTGTTCCATTTTGCTTGAAGTGATATAAACAAGGAGTTTTCATAGGATCCTTCGTAGGACAGTCCGACAAAGGCCACTCCTACCTAGCTACCTAACCTAACTTTTAGAACACAGCTAAAACAAAAAAAAGTTTAATGGAAGAAACTACTATTGTTGACACAGGTTATATGTAAATAAAATTTACATATAAAGACAAATTCATCAATTTCAATGCAGTTTGATACAGCACTGACGTCATCTGCACCAATTTCTTCTGATTTTCTGCCAGGTCAGAGTAGAACACTATGGATTATGGGTGAAAGTAGAGTGTGAAAGATAGTCCTGTTGCATCCTTCAAAAGTGACTGAATGTAGGTTAAATTTGAAGGAGACTTCTGTTTGGAGCAGCCTTTTATGATGTAGCAGCGTAGAAATTGAACATACCTAGAATGTAGCCTAGCTTTTGGAATGCACTTACAGTATATCAGCACTCTTGAAATGCCTATTGTCCAATCAAATGACTTGTTTGGAATTATAGAAATGGATCTGCAATGAAGACAAGTACAATAACTGTAAGAGCACTTTTACATAAATGTAATTCTCTGTACTTTTTCCACCCCTGACTATTGATCAGCCTTTATTAGCATCAACACCTCAGTGTATGACCAACACGGATGTGAGAAATTCCTTTTTGACAGCTGGTGTATTTTTAGCTTCTGTTCCTTTAAATGTTGGGGTTGATGCCATCATTCAGATGCAAATCTTACTGTTAATTTAACCTCTTGACCTACAATGTTTCTCCAGATAATCTCCAATTTTCGACAGAAGCTGAAATAGCATTTTCACCTCCACTTTATCTAAATCACTTAATATACTCAGGGCACATTTAGATGATGATCTGTTTTCTAAAGCTGAGGCTCCAGGGACATGAGCAGTGGACAAAGGTGACTTTTAAACCCTGAAAAACAATCCTCACTGAAAATATCCAGTCACTAAGCCTGAGGGGAGAGTCTTTTGATGCCAATGGTCACTGCACTGGTCCTGTCTCACACACTAAATTAGCATCTTAAGTATGTTCTCTCATCTGCTTATGTGCTTGTGTAGTTTGTGGTCTTAAATTTTACTATGTTTAATGGATCATCAACCAAATCCTAGCACCTTTCACTAGCATCCCAGATAACTAAACTGAAGCTGTCTTATTTTGGACACATTATGAGAAGAACCAGCTCACTTCAAAAGATAGTTATGATGGAACAGTTGAAGGTAAAGAGGATGAGGACCAGCATCAAGATGGGTCAGTACAATCAGAGGAATCATGAACAAGCCATTAACAAACACAAAGGCCCAAACAGAAGACAGGATGTTCTGGAGAAATTGTCTGAAAAAGTTCATTTGTGTTCAAATTTTAATAAAAAAAAATTAAAAATTAAAAAATTAAAAACAATTCTTTACATGTAAAGTGACTAATTTCAAGCATTTTTTTTTATATTGATGCTGTTTGAATAGTAATGTACTCAAACACGAAAATTCTAATAATTGGAGATTCTAGATTTCTGATTTGCATGAGCTATAAGTCATATTGATCAACATTAAAACAAAAAGAACTCTTGAAATATGTCACTTTACCTGTAATAAATATATGACAGTTTACCATTTTTAACTTAAATTACAATTTGTGTTAATTATATGCCAAATAAAGTATTTATAATTAAAAAAGTAAATGCAAAACAATATTTCAGTATTTTTATTTTTTTATTTCATGGCAAACAGTATAAACCAGAGATATTTCATGTTTTGTTGGGTCAACTTTGTTCAACTGGGATGGTAAAACATTTAGCACTTTATAATGTTTCCATTCTTTCTCATAACACTTGACACATTTTGGCACTGAAGATACCAAGCAATTAAGTGTTTCAGGTGATTTTTTGTCCTATTTTTCCTGAAGACACATATTTAGGTGTGCAACAGTATGCATTTTTGGTTTAAAAAAATCCACACACATTGTCTATTGGGATCAAATCAGAACTGCAGGAAGGCAAGTCCAGTACTTGTACCCTCTTCTTCCACAGTCATGCCTTTGTAATGTGTGCAGCATGTGGTTTTGCATTGTCTTGTTGAAAATTGAATGTGCTCATCTCAAGTTAAATTCAATTGAGACTTCAATCTTCTTAATGGCTTGTTCATAATTCCTCTGACTGTATCCATCAATCGTATTGCTGGTCCTCATCCTCCTTTACCTTCAACTGTTCCACCATAACTGTCTTCTGAAGTGAGATAGTTCTTCTTATAATGTATACAAAATAAGAGAGCTTCAGTTTTGCTATCAGGATATATATAAAAGTTATTATAACATTTTACCATATCCTTAATGAATTTGTCTGTTTTACATGGACCTTCTGTTAAAAAAAAAAAAAAAAAAAAAAAAAAAAAAAAAAAAAAAAAAACATTTTATAATTAGATTTGTTGAGCCAAATCTATGTATTGTCCTGTGATGTGACCATCCCAAGCTGGTCAATAAATTGTAATTTTTATAAATTAAAAAGAAAAGCCCACAAATGATAATAAATAACTTAAACGTAATTTAGAAGTGTTTATTTGAGGAAATGATGATCATTTTTTTCATTCATATATTTCTAAAAGTAGAAACATAGGAACATTTTTTCAGTGAAAACCACATCCTTTGGTGTATATCCTGATTTTAAATCTGGCAATTCCACAGACACAGTGCAAAGCCAATGAGATGAGTACAAGTTTTATTCTCAAATTGGTTGAAATATTTCATTTGAAAGTGTTCAGATTTATTGTCCTTTAGTGTGTCACACAATTACTGAGAAAGTCCAACAAATCATGGAGAATCAAAATTGCTCTTATTTAAATGTATTATTTTTATACCCTGCCTTCAGATACATTTTCAACGCAGTTAAGTGAAAATTTTCGAATTGCTTTTTTTTCAGAGCTGCTAATTAAAGGTTTTGCTTCAAATAAACCATGTGTCATATCTTCAGTTAGAATAAGTGCTGAATAAGTGTTGATTTTTACATTTGAGGCATTTAGCAGACGCTTTTATCCAAAGCGACTTACAATTGGGGGTTAGGTGCCTTGCTCAAGGGCACTTCAGTCGTGACCTGCCCTGGGATTGAACCGGTGACCTTCAGGTCACCAGACCAGATCCTTAACCACTAGGCCACGGCTGCGCCTGATGCCTGATGCTTGAGTTCCAAACAAATAGATCTAATCACTCAGTGAAATATCAGTTATGCTAAAAATATATAATATAATATATAAAAATATAAACATTTTGCATTTATTTCAAGTATTTACTGTATAAAACCCTTAAAACTCAGGTGTTTGGATTCAGAGAAGGTTAAACAGTAAATGCATGTAAATATTTGGACACAGGACCATGTGAATAGAGTAAATGCAGCTTTAAATAGGCATTACAAGCCTTCTCATAAGAATAGAGGCTGTCAGTGCAGTTAATTCTCTATTTGTACCCTTGAATGGCTACTATCTACTATCTAATCTATGGTGTTTTGCTCATAATAAGTCTTAATAAAGAATATAAAGAAGTGCTGAACTGGTATAAAGGTTCCTGTGTTTGGATCTGGGTCCAAATGTACTAAAAAGTATGACTGATTATTAATGGACAAACTTGTTCTGAAGCTTCATGAATGAAAGCCACAGGCAGCGCAGTTAAGAGCTGATAAAAATGGCATATATCGGTCTTTGTAACTCATTACTGCAAGCACATTTGCTACTGATCTTTGAACTGCGGCTGCAAGAAGAACTTGCAGTGAAGTTTCTTGCCGCACAGCTGCACTGAGGGCCACAAGCCCATTACAGTATCAATAGCTGAAGTCTTCCCCCCATTTGCAATGCAATTAAAAACTCAATTTTGGGAGAGCTTTGCAGAGTGTGATAAACGGAGCTGTAATCCCCGAATTGTTCTACCGTTGCCTGCAATATACAGTGGATAGCCTATAGGTGGCTCATAAGAGAAAGAAACAAAGCTTGAAACATAGGAAAGTAGTGTCTAAATTTTAAAGTAAATAAATAAAATTGGGTTTGGTATGATCATTTTCACTCAGTGTGCTAGGAAAGACTTGACTGTAACTGTTATTTTAGGTTTAACCTGGAAAAGTCTTGAAATGACTTGAGCTATTATCCTGGGTTTAATCTGAAATACTTAAATATAACTGTTATCCTGGTTTTTATTGCAAAATAAAATAATCTGAAATTATCTACAGTATAAAATAACTTAGAATAACTGTTATTCTAGGTTTAATTAGGAAAAAATATATATATGGAGTATAACTGTTTTGCTGAGTTTAATCTGGATAAGATTCAAATGTAATCTCAACTCAAATCCTAATCGTAACACTAACCTTAATCTTAGTCTATAAATGCAGTTGAATGTAACAGCAGGTCTATAGCAGTGTTGAGCATGTTGTGATGATTTGTACTATATGTTATGTTACATGTTACAGATATGAAGCCAAGTAAAGTGAATTGAGCAGATTATCAACAAACTTCTGAAACGTCTGGTGATCATATTGAGATGTACTGCTGAGCTGATGTTGCTGAGATGTTATATTTGGTCCACTCAAAATTGTATCCGTCTATTTCGATGTGAACCAGATTGTGTATCAATAGTGCAATACAGAGCTCAAGTCAAACAAACTGCAAGAAAGCTGCTTTTGGAGGCTTGAGGAGCCCAAATGAAGTCGTTTCATTGATTTCAGCACTGCGGACAGCGCTCGGCTCAACGTGAAGCGACGACGCGCCTGTAAACGTGAATAAAAACAGATATTTATGGCAGAACGAGGCCATTTCAGGTCAGGACAAGACGCCTACGAAGCATTCCAGTGCTTTTCTTACACAATCGTTATGTACGATCTTCCTTTCATGCTATTACCATGATTTTTATTTTATTACCAGGCTACCTTGCTTCCAGTCCCCTCCCATTGTTTATCCAGTAGCCAACCAATTCGGGGCTGGAGGGAGGGAGGGGGGTAAAACGATACTCAACAAATCAATCGATGGTGGTCAATAAAACAGGGGACTTCACGTTACTGCATCGCCACTTCTCCAAGCAGAAAAGGGGGGGGGGCTTCAGCTGGTCCCACGCGTCGGCTGGTCTGCTGCTCGGGCTTTAATCAGTGAGGTTGCACGTGCTCCAGCAGATTCCGCTCGCCCAATGAACTTCCTCGCGCTGCCGCTGCTTATTTAGCCGCAATCACCAGCGCAGCTATTGATCTGAGCCCTGACAGACGCAGAGCCTTCGCAGACAGAGTCAGGAGCTCTTCTCCTGCTTCTTCATCATCATCATCTTCGCCTCTCTTCAACGTCAGTTCAAGTTTGATCAATATCGCCCCGCTGGTCCAATCGGAGGAGCCGTATTCACGATCCGTTCCGCCAACCACCATCTTTGGGATAAGTCTCTCCTTTTTTTGTTTCTCAGTTGCAGAACATCTTTCGGAGGTCCTGCAGCTCGCCGTGCACCTCAATGAGCCCGCCTGGCGCTCTGTAAGTGTCGCGCACTGCTCTGGAGGGGCTTTTTCTCCGCGCCCACGACTGCGTGTATGATTTTCCTCCAACACTTCGCTTGTTAGGGGCTGATTTTTTGTTTGGAGAGGAAGAGGAAGATGGCTCAAAGCAGCGTGCTTTTGCTGTTAATGTGGCTTCTCGGAAGAGCTATAGCAGGCTTTCCCAACCAGATCAACATAGGTGAGTCCTGCACTCTTCTTCAAGGAGAACCTGCTTATGCACACAACCATGAGCACACTCCAAGAACCCTCTGAATGATTCGTGGGTTCTTAGGATGAAAGGCTTCTTCACAGTGATGAAGATTGTGTTGTAGATGGTTCTACATAGAAGCTTTTTGAAGGTTCAGTATAGCACCAAAAAGGGTTTTGCTTTAACCATTTCCAACACGTTCTCCATCAATCTGAAAAAAAAATCATTTCACAATGGAAAGAACCATTTAATCATGCAGCTGGTTCTTTCAGTCTTCATGGTTCCATTTCTAAGCATTTTCTCTACTAAAGAACCTCAAGCCTTTCCTTATGGTTTCTATATTTTGCACAAGCTGATCAAAACTCTCACAGCTGGAGCAGTAGAAGTTGAATTGATGACTAACTTGCTGATCTAAAGTTCTAGTAATGAAAGCAGGCTGGTTAGGTTATCAGCTGCTGTTGTGTTGAACACGATGAAGTAGCAGATGCTTTTATTCTTCACTGGGCTGGTTGCCTCTTGCCTTCATCTCCATTAAATTATCCTCTTCTGTCCTCCAAGGTGGTCTGTTCATGCGCTCAACAGTGCAGGAGCACAGCGCGTTCCGGTTCGCCGTTCAGCTCTACAACACCAATCAGAACATGACCGAAAAGCCCTTCCATCTGAATTACAACGTAGATAACCTCGAGTCATCCAACAGCTTCTCTGTCACCCATGCCTGTGAGTAGTCCTGCAGGAGATCCTGCTCTGCGCTGTTTCACAACAAAAAGAACCTGAGCCTGTGTGCAGATGGGCTCATTTGGGAGGAATCCTTCATTTCCTCCAGCACTAATGACCTTATCAGTTCCTCATCTCAGACAGCTTCATTCACTCCCTGTAATGCACAGAAAGTACCTGACAGTAGCAGGGCTATTTTGTGAGGATGACATCTCACTGTGTAATCCCATAAGCCTTGTATAAGCAATCCAATTTGTGGTAACTCTGCCTACTCACATCCACCAAATAAAAATTCTTACCTCACAATAGATTTCAATATGAGATTTACAGGCAGCATCCCAGCTAACTCGTTCTGCTTCCCAGACTGTTAGCTTTTAGTTCCCAAGTCATTCTGAGAGCAGATCTTTTAATATTATACGTTTGCTTTCCATTATGTACATGTTTCACTCTCTTTTACTTCTGCATTACGGGGCAGAGAATGCTCTCCTTATGTTCCAGGAACCTTTGCATGACTCTTACCTTTAGGAAATCATAGGAAAGTTAATGTTACTGATACGGATAATGTAAAGATGGTAACACTTTACTGTAGGATACTGTTCATAAGTCTATATGGCATGTTAATGAGATAATTATGACAACCGACATACACATACATAAACATTTATAAAGACCTATTCCAAATAAGTGTCATCTGTCATGCAAATCACTTTGACCAATACTGGCGAAAGTGACCTGAATGCCAGATGATGCCTGTTGTGAAAAGTCTTTATAAATGTTTATGTCTGTTTATGTCCGTTGTCATAATGATCTTCCCCTACAGTAAAGTGTTACCAATTACTCAGACCTTAATGAACCTTATTATCATTATCCCCTTAAGGATAGAATCATTTCAAGGTAAAGAGTGTCAGCATGAATAGAAATTTCCTAGATCATTATGAGATGCTTCCCCAAAAATATCAACACTGGAGGCGTTTTCATGTTTCTTGGGATTGGCTTCTTCCAAAGACAGAAAATCTCAGTTCCCACCCCCCACCCCCATATTTGGTGGTATGGATGAGAATGACCTGGTTTAGACTTGATTTCCACTCCCACACATATAAAAGCTTTTTAAACTTGGTTCTGATAGCTGATATGCCGACACATACTGTTTGATTTTCCCCTTTTTTGGTGTGATGTTCCAGCTATGCTTTCTCCAGCCCCCGTGGTTGTCCACTGTGATTTACAAGAGAAAGTGTTTTTTGCAACATGAGGATGAATAGTCGGCTGTGGACATGCTTTGTGGTTACAGTGTTGGTATTTCTGACTCAAAATCTCTTTTGAATTCGAAACAAGTTCCCTTGGCAACGCCAGTATAACCCAAGCTCTACTGAGGTTTCTGATAGTTGTTGAAAAGATCGCATGTCTGATTATGCAAGCAAGGTTCTCAAGGTCTCTGTGTGTAGGAGAAAATGTTCATTTTTCCTGACGTGCTTTTTTTAAAAAAACCTTCATGGCTAGCGATGTGAGGACTGAACGCTCTCCCGTCACAGTTATTGTTCTCTTTCACCATGGTAACTGTGTTGGATATATTCATATAGCATATTTCAGTCTCATAAGCGCCTTGAGTGAACGCTGGTGATATTTTGGCACTTTCAGGCACAACATAGGAGCAGTTATGAGTTAAAAAGATTACAGTTAGCATGTTAGCTTGATCTTTTGACAACATGAATAAATACTCTTAAAGATTTATAAAGTATTCATGATGCTTTATAACAACTGACTTAAGCCTCAGAAATTGTACATAGTCATAGACATAACATGGTAACACCATAGCATAAGGCTTCACAACCTATAAGTGGCTTATTAATGCATTATAAAACACTTTATAATGATAACTATAATAATGCACTACAAGGCTTTATAACATGTACATCATTTAAGCAATAGCACATGCGAGGTTCATGCTATAACATGAGATATAGGCACTTGTGTGCTGCGGCCTTGTGCTGAAGATCAGTACACCAGTGCCAATATTTCATGTTATACAGAAGCATGACCCTCAAGTGTTTTATTGTGATTATACCACAGTTCCATTATCACTGTTAAATGTTAAGTTTTAAGATAAAGAGGAAAGAAAAACATTTCTATTTCTAAAGTAGTTCTTCTATCAGACACTCCGCTGCGAAAACATCACCATCAGACTATGTGCTTCATAGTAGTCGAGGAACATCATGTTCCAATAACTGTTTATTATACAGACAGTGAACACAGATATATGGATTTCTCAGATGTTTGCTGTTATAAACTGTTATTCTTTCTTTCACTGTCTTCTGATCAGAGGTTCATTAATATTAAGTTCAGCTCTTAACCCAGTGAAGCTGCTGATAGAGGCAGATTCAGGTCAGTTTTGTTGATGGCACTAAAATTGACTTTGTCTTGTTTGTTTGTCATCCAAGCTGTAAAGTCTATTTACTTTTACTGTATTAACTAAGCTTCTCTGCATTTTCAGAGCACTGTTTCTTGTGGAGTGAGATGCTGGGGTTGTTGCTAGGTTATGTGTATGTGGCGGAGTAATACTTGAAGAGCTGTGGTCAGAGTGCCATTATCATGCAATATCAGCACTCCTAGAACATCTTTCAGCCAATTAGAATGAGGGGGTGGAAGTAACTGTGGCATAATTTGATTTAGTAGGAAGTTTAAAGAAGAATTCTGAATTCTGATGTTGTCACTTAAGATGACTGTGAACATAGTGATTTATAAGGCTGTATATGCAATGTCTGTATAATGAACTTATCAAGCTTTCATTAGAAGTTATTTACTTTTATAAAGTGATTTTCATTCTGAAGCTAGTGAGAAACATAACAAGTCATAAAGCTTTATGACACTTCAGAACAGGTCAAATGTGTTATAATGCATTATGTCACTGTGTTCTGAAGCCGTATGCTACATATATGATTATTAACATTTGTGTACAGTTACAGGCTTAAATCAACTGTTATAAAGCATTATGGATACTTCATAATTCTTCAAGAGCATAATGCTTTTGAATGCTGGATTCATAGAGAGTTACTGGTGGTACATGACTTGTACCTTTCCTTTTTTCCAAAGCAATGTGAATAATTTTGGGATAAGTGTTCCTTTAATGGCTTTCTTGAAGATCTTCCTGTTGCGATGGCTGTTGGCAAACTTGGCTGCAGATCAGTGGGGATCCTTCCCCTACCTCTGCAGAGTGTGCTCATTAACAAACACATCTCATTTTGCCTCTCTGCGCTGACAGTCAATGAACAAAAAAAATCCATACCTTCTCCAGCCCACATCAGTCACCGAGTGTGCGCCAAGGGCTGAGGTTGGGGGTGGGGTGGAGGAGAAAGCTCTGAGAAGCTCTACAAGCAGCAGTCACCTCCTAAAGAGGCTCTTACCCTGATAAGGGTAAGCACATACAATAGCCCAGCGTGTAAATAAATAATGTCCTGCGATTTCAGACAGGCCGAAAGATTACGCAGTAGAAAGCAGACTAGATTTTTACAATCTAATTAAATCTAAGGGCAGATGCATGCAGTCCTGTGGGAGTGCTTGCCCCATTTTTTATTTTTTTTTGCTCTCGCTGTTTTTGCAGCTCCATCAAGAACATGTTTCAGAACTGCCTTCAACATATGAGGCATTTTGGAGGCTCTTTGATGATGGCAGTTTTTCTGAATTTGCGCCTCGCACCGTGATAGTACTGGAAGTTGTCAACAGCATTCATGCTTTGCCTTTGATATGCATATCAACAGATGTGCCGCTGTCAGAATTGTATCTCCTATCTTTCACTTAATATTTAACCAAATCACTTTCATACATTCTTTGAGTTCTTAAAAGACAGCTTTCTTGTCAAGCCAGTTCACAGCTGTTTTTGTAGCAATTAAGGAAAAAAAAAACGACAGGATAAATAGTGTCTAGAAATCTTGAAGTGTGGGCTCATGTGAGCCCTGGTTATCATAAGCAAGATCAGTCTCTGTGTTCTGGTAGAGCTGGACAATAAGAGAGGAGATTTACGTTTAAAGATAAAACCAATAAACTGGTTCACTGGAGTGGCACCACGGAAGACCTCATGGATGGGCATTTTTAAGTGAGATGTACAAAAGTGAAGAAGAGTTGAGTTTACAGAACCTCCAACCAAGCAGGAAGAACTTTGGGAGCACATGACTTGGGTAGGCCATTTATCATGCTTTGTAGATTCTCACCTTGCATTTAATTGATATGAATCTAATTATCTAGTACACAGTAAATCTGCCAGTGTTAAATCAACACTATTAGAGTTAAATTAACACTAGGAGTGTTACATTTTGACACCCTCAGTGTTAATTTAACTCTAATAGTGTTGATTTAACACTGACATATTTACTGTGTACACTCTAAGAACAGAAAGTCTCTGGACGATCTTTTAGGGGTTCTGGCAGAACGCTTAGTGCCTGCAGGACCTTTATTATGTTTTTTTGTACATTTTGCAATGGTCCTAAACATAAAGGCGCTTCGATAAAACTTTTACCAGAGGAACTAAAACTTTGTTCTTAACATCTTTGCCTAAAAGGATCTTCACAAAACAAGTGCTTTAAAAGGCACCTGGAGGTACTTTTAAAAGACTGAAGAACCTCGTAAAGATTGTCCAGGTACATTTTCAACAAAGAACCCTCAATGGTTCTTAATAAAACTTTAGTTTTAGAGTGTTGTCACCTTTATTTCAGTCATCCTAAGCTTGACCCTCAATGTTAACCTCAACCTAAAACTTAACTCTAATTTTGATCCTGGTCCTGACTCTACTGCCAGTATTAAACCTATTGCTAATTTTTAAAATGTTAGGTCAAAACCCTTACTTTGGAGGAGGTCTTCAGTTTGTATTGACTGTGGGTTAATATATGATTAACACAGACATTTGGCTAGACCAGGCCAGTATAATCCAAATTATTAATAATGTATTTTGCTGTTTGCAGGTGAAGTGTTGATGGTGGTTATGGTTGCTGTTTTTTGGTCATCCCTCATGGGTTTTATGCTTCAGTTGCACTTTGTACTTGCTAATCTGTTGTAGAAGCCAGGCCCACAGTTATTTTACGATGGCCATTCTGGTCTTTTCCAGGGCATTCAGGTTGCTAAAACAAACTCACACATGGCTATTACACTGTACAATATAATTTGTATTTACACCATAAACAGTAAATCTGCCAGTGTTAAATCAACACTAATAGAGTTAAATTAACACTGAGAGTGTTACATTTTGACACTCTCAGTGTTAATTTAACTCTAATAGTGTTGATTTAACACTGGCATATTTACTGTGTATGGACAAATTTTATTCATTGTTTTGGAGCATTTGGAGCATTTCTGTGTGGATTTGATTGCATTCGGTGACAAGAGTGTTAGTGAGGTTAGGACACATTTCAGCACATCTCATCCCCAACTCCCCATCTTATCCCAAAAGTGTTGGGTAGATCACTGTCATTCACGCAGTTCCACAGCTACATAGCTCAATGCTGGGGGTCTTTATAGCCTGTATTTAGGCACAGTGCCAATAGCTTCATATTTATCTGCTCCAAAGAGTCTTAATCTATTGGCAGTACTTCTCTATAAGGACTATACTACTGTGTGTGCTGAGTAACTGAATACATTTTTAGAAGGGATGTCCACATATTGTGTATGTTGTATATACCAATGAGCAAACCGGGAATGTTGGAGCAACATTCCTGAAAGTATGTTGTTTCGTTTCACTGCGTAGTTGTAGTCGTATATGGCTCAAATGACAATAAACCTCACATGACTTGGCTTGACTTGACTCTCACCTGAAACAAATAGCTTTCAAAGTGCAATAATCAAAACTCTTGAAAAGCGGTTTTCATTTTCTCTTTTAGGCCTGTTCAGTATGATGTTACATCTGAGACTTGTAAGGGAGCATCTTGGGAACATTGTCAAACTAAGCTTGTATAAAATGATAGTTCAAGCTGGGCTTGTCACAGTCCTTACAAAGGCTTCTCAGTTGCACATTGCACTTATCCAGGTGGCACCACTACGTTGCAAATTGGAGATCAGTTTACAAACAAATGTGAGATGCTGTCAGGGGATTTGAGTGTGAATCCATGCCAGAGAAACAAGTCCTCCACTTTTTAGAAGCACTGTTTGAAGTTACTTGAGTGGGGCATCAATGCAAAGTTAGGTGTTCTTCAAATATCCTCTTCTTTGAAGGAACCCAAACATATTTTTGAACATACTGAATACCTACTGATAGCAGTGTTGTTACCACTGTCATAAGAAAGTGTAGTATATTTGAAACTGGCACTTTTATAGCATAAGCAATCATTTTCACGCAATTCTATTGGCCCATACATCAAATGTACACATAGTTCAATATTATGTTCAACTTTCAGGGTCACTTGTGTCAGGGTCTTCATAGTAATGACTTGTGCTTGTCTGGACAGGTTGAATGGAAGATAAAATCTTTATGAAACAATACCTTATACAGTCTAAAGTATTCTAGTAATAGCATTTAATGCATGGTTTTTCTAACCACATTATTACAGTGCTGTTTTTTTGCAGTGCTGGTATCAGCAGAGCTAACACAACATGAGAGCACTACTGCATATTCATTTCTCTCTTTTTTGCCACATAAGAGTCTTGTAAGGTGAATCTATTTAAAGGCGATGATGTTCCTTGGTGTGCTCTAGACAGGTCATGTGTTTAACTGGAAGCCTTCATTAACAGTGGCTCTGAATGGCCCACATTTCCACAGCAGGAAATGCTAAACAAAGCTCCCAGCATGAAATCATTCGTTCCTTCCTTGTTATCATCTTGTTTTGTGGGAAACAAGTCGTATCACTCTCGCCGGGTCTTGCTGCCAACGTTGCGAGTGCTTAAATGATCAAATGTCCTCCCGGAGAGCATCCCTGCTTCGTAAATTCAATACACTTGGACAAATGAGCAAAGCCAAGCAAGCTGGGCTTCAGGGACGTGGCAGCATTTTGAGTGATGTTTTATGATTGTCTGAAAAATTGGCTTGTATACTCAAAGCACAAGAGTATTCTTCCAACAGTGTCTGGGTCAGATTCAGGGCTGTTTTGATGCAACACAACTGCTTGTGATAATACCCTTCTCCACTGTGGTCTCCTTCAACCTGCTGTTTCATCCCATATAGTTTTATCTTTGCTGTTCAGTCAAGCCTATGGGGCTTTATAAGAGCAATAACAACTGTTATTAGCATAATTGTTAGACATTCTCCTTCACGCACTACGTTTCTTATGTCTGTCACAAATGTCCAATTCACTTGATGATAATTTTTTGGACCACAGACTTTGTGCACAGCGGATGCTGCTTTGAATGAGCGATTTTGTTAAATGGCATGCCGTGACGTCCAACCCAATCTGACAGGGAGAGGGGCACATGCCTAATGCGGCAGTCACTTTGGCCAGGCAGACGAAAACAGTTCTGGCTTATCTTGCGCTCATTGTCCAAGCAAAAAACACTCAAATCAAAAACTGTCAGAGAATATAAGGCGGAGTCGCTGAGTCGAGGCAATGGAAGAAATGCTTGTATTTTTAAGGCTGCACTGTCAGAACTGTCTGGCTCATGGACACGTCCAGAGAAATGCCCCATCTGACCATGTGAGCTTCAGAGAGAACTGCAGGGACATCGTTTCAGCAGAAAGTAATAGAATAAACAGCAGATTAAAAACTGCTGATGCCAATTGACAGAGACCTTTTTTTAACCATAGACTGCAGCACACATACTTGCAGTGGCCTCGGTTAAGGCACTATCAACTGTGATTCAAGCTGTGAGGCTAATATGCACAATATGGTGCGATCTGAAAGCCAAAGCGACACATTTGGGCATGTTTTGTTTAGATTAATTTGCCACAGAAGTGTGTTTCCCATGCATCCATTGCACTTTCTAATGAGCTGCAAAGTCTGGGAGAATTTCTCCAGGATTAGCTGAGCATCTCTATATATAATAAAACCAACATATGTAGCATTTGATCTCTCAGCATATTGTGTGTAATAGGGAACATCTGTTGCTTTTGCAAATATTGAAATGTTCTCATTGTTATTGTTGGCCTTTATTTTTTTTTATTTTGTGCAAAACTCCATCACGTGTCTCATTTTGCTGCAGTGATTGTAGTCCCTTCATTCGTTCACTGCCAAGTTGTGTATCAGTAAGACACAGGCCAGAAATTGTGCTTTGAGAGGCTAAACTTCATCAACACTTTGCCTTTGTTCAAGCTCCCTCACAACGGCTAACTCTGCCATGCATCATTTTTCATCCACAGCCAGGCAATCTTAAAGCAATCTGAAGTTTGTTTTGAAAATGCCATGACCATAGTTCTCCCTCAGCCTGTGGTGTTCACGGCTGGGGCTGGGTGAACCATGAGCTTGTTCAGTCTGCTTCCTTATCCATATCAGCACTATACTTCAATCCCAGCTTTTTGGAGGGGGTTGTTGGAAAAATTCTATTGAGCTTTAAAGGATAACAGCCCCTGAGGTGTCCTGTGATACAAGCGACCTGTAT
Organism: Crenuchus spilurus; assembly: GCA_036984385.1. Classification (NCBI taxonomy): domain Eukaryota; kingdom Metazoa; phylum Chordata; class Actinopteri; order Characiformes; family Crenuchidae; genus Crenuchus; species Crenuchus spilurus. Next base: position 20,782 of record BRDA01004459.1, read on the forward strand.
GTGGTAGATACTACTTTCTTTGGTCATGAGCAAGGATTATGCTAACTATGCTAGCCTAGTTTACTTGATTATTGTGGTTACCATTCAAATATGAATGTATAATATATATATATATTGTATATATTTATAGTATAAACTCTGGGAAATCATTTATTACTACTTATAACACTGGAGTTGAGAAATACTCTTTTCTGATTGGCTGACAGGTGCATATTACACTTATATTCTCCTATTATACTGCATATCGGGTTGCATTCTTAGGTCAGGTATGCAGAATCTGTTGTTTGTCCCACACTTCTGCTTGTGGGTGTTACATCTTTGATGTTAAGACTCTAAAAGCTATTGAACACACTACCCAACTTTTTAAGATTCACAAATTCTGTGGATTCTTAAAAAAAAAAAAAAAAAAACTGAAGACATATCTTTTTAACCAGGCATTTGATTGATGTTAATGGCACAGGGGTTTGCTGTTGGTTGTATTACTAAGTGTTTGATAGTCTTTTTGGTTGTTTTAATATGTCTGTATGTGTAGTTTATTATGTAGATTTATGTGTGTTATGTTTTACAATGTCTTTGTGATTCATATATGTGAAGTTTTCTATAAATACATTTTACTTACTTACTTATTAATTCTGTATAACAGGGCTTTTATCAAGTAGATCCAAAAAATAGTAAATAAAAAATAACTTTAATCACCATTCTATAATGAATGGTCTGGAATATTTGAATGGTAACCATACAAATCAAACAAACTGGGGTATTTTAGACAATATTATACCTGTCCATGACTAACACATTTTTTATGTGTCACATTATCAAAAATAAAGGATGAACTGCATGCAAAGAATTTAAAATTCTGTATCCTGCTTATACACTGGTATGCTACTGCTTTCTTTTTCTGACTGCTTAGTCAAGTTCAGATTGTTATGACCATGACTCTGTAGTGTAAGCAAGGTATTGTGGCTGCAGAGGTGTCCCATTATATGAAATGAATGGAAAAGTATATTCATTTTGTTAACTACAAAATAGTTCATAGTAATAGTCATTTTCAAAAAGTCCAATAATTAGGTTTAACAGACTCTTCAAAGGTCATTATCATGCTTCATTAAGACATTTTTGTATGTTGATGCACACAAGAGGAGTAATGCAAACATTGCAAATTCATCCTTTATTGTTATATTTTTATTGGCCATTGTAGTAGTTACAGTAACACAGGTTGTCACTCAATGGGTATTTACTGTTATTGCTATTGTTACCAATCAACATTTCTTAAGCACTGATATAAAACATAAATTATATGGTGTCCTGTTATTCAAAATTAATAGACACCTGCAAGCCAATCAGAAAAGAGGATTTCTCTTCTCTGGGGTATACATAGTAATAAAACATCTTTTCCCCTTATTTGAACATTTGATATGACATTAGCATGAATAACAAAGCAGTTCTCAAGGCAAGTGTTTCTTACTATTTTATTGTACACCTCCCACATTGTGGAAAAATGTGTCTATGGACTGTGAAACTAGTGAAATACTTTAGATGAACTATGGATTTGTTAATAGACATAAATTCAATGTAAAAAGATCCATCCCATCCAATTAAATGTCTTCCCACAAAGTGTTTGCTAGTAAATTAAATCAATATAGCTGAATAACTAAGTATAAATTGTGTTGTCTCAGTACCACACTATAAGCATGTCATGTGAGTAATGATGGGAGGAATTTTTTTTACTGTCTGTATGCTTGGCTGTATTTGTCCATTTTGCATCTGTTGTTAAATGTGTTTGTTTTTCCAAATGAAAGAGAACTGTTCTAATCAACCTTAACTGATAGATCAAAAGTCCATTTTGTTGCATGAAGCTCATCAATTCTTTCATTGCCTCTGGCTATTTTGAGTAATTGCAAGTTTGACCCTGGTCAGCTGCTATTTATTTGCAGGTTTTGTTCTTCTGCACACTGATATATAACCCATTACACACTCAGATGAATGTTCTATTAAAGTTAGCAACAACTGTTTTATTTAACACTGAATCAAGCTGACACGAAAACATGTTCTTAATGAAGAAAATAGCAGAGGACTCCTAATTTAAACTTTTAGGGGATCGTGTTGCTCTTATGTGTGTGTGTGTGTGTGTGTGTGTGCGCACGCGTGCGCGCGTGTGTACACTATTATATAATATGTAACATTAAAACTTTCTTGTTTCTACATTCATTGTCCATACAGGTGCACTTTGTAGCTGTACAATTACACAGTAAATCTGCCAGTGTTAAATCAACACTATTAGTGTTCAATTAACACTGAGGGTGTCAAAATGTAACACTCTCAGTGTTAATTTAACTCTAATAGTGTTGATTTAACACTGGCAGATTTACTGTGTACAGACTGTAGTCCATCTGTTTCTCTGTATACTTTGTTCATCCTATTCTTCCATGGTCAGGGCCCCCACAAGACAACTACAGAGCTTGTATTATTTGGGTGGTAGATTATTCTCAGCATTGCGGTGGCACTGAGGTGGTGGTGGTGTATACGTTTTTTCTGGTATGATTGAATCAGACACAGCAGAGCTGCTGGAGTTTTTAAACACCTCAGTGTCACTATTATAGGCTAGTAATGAAATCTGTCTAGCCAACAGTGTCTTGTGACCACCAGTAAAAAACTAGAGGATGACCGACACAAATTGAGCAGCAACAGATGAGCTGATGACTTTTCATTTACAAGGTGGACCAACAAGGTAGGTGTGTCTAACAGAGTGGACAGTGAGTGTCACTGCAGTGCTAAAAATGATCCACCCAAATAATAACAATATCCTGTGGGGGTCCAGACCACTGAAGAACAGGGTGATCAAAGTATACAGAGAAACAGATGGACTACAGTCTGTAATTCAGTGCATCTATATGGTCAGTAGAGCTGATAAAAAGGACAGTGAGTGTAGATACACAGAAGGTAGTTTTAAGGAGTTAGCTGATCAGTGTAGTTTAACAGTTTGATCTCAAATGACCTGCCTAAGATCCATCCAGAAATGAAGTCTTTCTATTGTAGTGAGGTTGGAAAAGCTGTACATAACAAAAAAATCAAACTAATAAAGAACTGAAACAAAGTAATTTGTAAATGATTCCCCCCAGATCAATAAAAATTAGCCACTATATAATATAAAAACAACACCTGCTACCCTGCTAATGTTAGATTGATTGCACAAAACATGATGCCAAATCTATAGTAATAGTGTGACCTTTGGTATACTTGAAATATATGTATATTTAAATGTATTATCATTTGAAATGGATGACGCTGTAAGTTTGTAAGTGTGTTACCGTTTCTCATTAAGCTGAAAGGGGGTTTTTCAGTGGTATGTAAAACTTGTGCAATCTAGCCACAAAAGAAGACATTTCCATAGGCAAGTTACAATTCACTTTATTTTTGCAAGAAAAAGTAGCCTTAGACCTCCACAAAGTATAAAATCCAGTGTAATTTTCCATCCAGACCATGCTGTCCTAGAAACTGAGAGCCGATACATTAAGAAGTCAGCACACCTCTGTGTCTGATCCCTGTTTCGAAGAAATACCTTTCTTCCTCGGAGCCCGACGAACTGAAACTTCCATGTCAGAGTCATTTTTCTAAGCTGCCCAATTAATTGAATTAGTGACCGGCAGCAAAACAATATGTCTGCGCTAATCCTCCAGGCAGAGCTTTGTACATTTGCCATGTCTTCTCTCTGAGACCAAGACAGTTGTTTTTACTTTGAAGTGGGAAGAAGAAGCAGGGAGGAGATGAGGAACAAAAACACATCTAATTACTTCTGTTTGGCCCATTATGTCATTCAAAAGCTTGAAGTTGCAGGTACATTTAGTGCAGCAGGATGAGCAGTTCAAAGCATGGGGCAACATGAAAAGGCGGTGGGGACAGCATTATGCTTTTTTTCTTGATGGCCGCAGCTGAATTAAAGGCACCAGTGTATCCTCACTCCACTGTCTCCCTCCCACCTGAGGCAACTAAACATCAAGCTCAGTGCAGCCTTTAGGTTTTTTTCTTCTTCTTCTTCTTTCATGCTGTTTATTAGCTCCTTTTTCTTGATTCCTGTTAAAGGAAAACTTGCAATCCTAGGCTCTTTAATCTTGCCTCTCCGTCTGCGCAAAGTCGGCCATCCTTCATTCTGTCATTAAGCTAATGGCGTGTGTCCCTTCTGCCAAGATTTTACATGTGCCTACCCCTTTTTTATTGGATCCTCCAGGTCCTTAAACACCCGGCAAGCAGATGGTTATTTGGCCACACCGTTCTGCAGTCTGCAGTTTTTACGCTCCGAGCAAAAGAACAAAAGACTACAACAAAGATTCATTTTAATTGCATGCCGTGCACTTTTCCATAGGCAACAAAGCAAGAGAGGGCTTAAAGAGGAGGACTACTGAATGTGTGAAAGTCTGAGAGGACCTGGTGAATGCTTACAGTTTGCACTTCATGCACTTCAATTCTGAATGAACTTGCTGATTGATTCACACCATTTACTTTATTTTGCTTGTTGGAATAGGATGACATGTTGGTCCTTCAGTTCTTAAAAACAAGTGTAGCACCCTTAACCATGATGAAAATTAGCTGACTGGCATTACAGGCTGCAAATAATAAAACTTGACAGGTTCAATTTAAAAAGTGGCACCACCCAACCATAATATACATTTTCTTCATTATCTGTGCTTCAAGGGTTCCAGAAAAGAAGGTTTCCAGACTCTGAGCTCAATGATGTAGCGGGATCTCAGTTTGATATGTAATAAAGCACACCTTTAAATGGGGTGGACTGGCCTGGGAAAATTCCAGGTGTTAATGTAGTCCGATGGCCTCTATAATGTATTTATGGGCAGCTGAGAGAAAGTGAAATTAAAGCTATAACACTAGGTACCCACACACAGTCCCCAGTTAACACACTAAGCTGCTCCTCCACACATCCAACAAAGTCCCCCTTGTAGTGTGTCTAGTCCTTCCCTGCATTGAGCAAAGTTTACTCAACATTTAAAACTCAGATTGTTAACTATATTAAGAGGTTATGCTGGGCTAGTATTACTTAGCTTTAGTGCAAAGCAGTATAGCAACAAGAATTCATGACCCATTTTGGTTGTAGTACATTAAAAAAAGTGACTCCATTACCCACAATGCATTAGTGTCCCGTAAAGTCTATAACGTTGTACATAGAATCTGGTATGTAGCCAAGTGGTGCTTGAGCACTGATGGCATTTCATTAAGCTGCACTCTTTGGCTGCTGTCTACTTTAATGATTTGTGCCATCTGCTAAATGATCGTGTCATGAAAGCTATTGGCAAAAGTAAATATTTGCTTTGATTCTTGAAGGTACTTTTCCAACATGTGTATGCTAGTACACTGTAAACTGTAGCACACTGAGTTTGCTGTAAAACTGTTGGAAAATCAGTTATCTCTCTTTTACTACCAGTTTCAAGTTTCATTCATACATTCATTCATTCATTATCACACTCGCTTATTCCTAATCAGGGTCACGGTTAGTCCCCTACCCCCTCATTGGGCACAGGGCAGGGCAGTACACTATTCAACTAAGCCCAGGACAGGGCACCAGTCCATTGCTGGGTGAACACACATGCACACACACACAAACACACACATATGGACAATTTAGAGTATCCAATTTACGTGACCTCCATGTTTTTTGGACTGTGGGAGGAAACCGGAGACCCCGGAGGAAACCCACGCAGACACAGGGAGAACATGGAAACTCCGCTCAGATGCGGACTCGAACCCAAGACCTCAGCGCTGAGAGGCGAACGTGCTAACTACTAAGCCACCATGCCGCCCAGTTTCAAGTTTCAAGAACAAAAATTGAGCATTTCTAAATAATATTAACAAATACGTTTCCATTCATTGTACTTTATTTTGTGAAAATCTCAATTTTCTTGAGTAAAATACCAGTTTGTTCTAATAGAGTACACATATCAATTACACTGTCCATTTGGCAGCCTTGATCCAAGTTTACATGCTGTAAAAATTTAAAATAGTGTCTTAACCAGACTATTCAAAATGAGACCGGAGAAGAGATAAGTGAAGACGAGTTAAAGCCCATAGCTTACGTAACATAGTTATAGGATGTGCATGGATTCTCCGAGATGGAGCTCCATTGTTCGTAGCCAAAAGGAAGTATGTTCATATTATCACCGGGCTGGCTGTTTACTGAATCCTCTCTGGTCGTTGTGACTCATATGCCTTGGAGAGCTGTTTTGGAAAAAGTATCTTAGACTAACCCTTGGTTCCTCATTGAAGTGAGAACTTTTGTCCACCTCCACTCTCGAGCACAAGCCTCAGGGAAGAGGGAAGATGGTTGAAAAGCACAGCTTGCGCTACACTGGAGCTTAGCCTAACAAAGGGCATGGATAATGGCAGGCTGCAAGATGAAAGTCTCATGTTTTTTTCCATGCAGTTGTGAAGTCAAGCATGGCTTCTGGAATGACGGCCGGTCTATGGAAAAAGAACTAGGTCCGGGTTTTGCAAAGCAGATTTTAGTACATATTGCATACAAATGCAGTGTGTGAAAACTGACATTTTTTGGTAAACAAACATTTTGTGCTGTTGATATCAATTAACAAATACAGTCACAGTTTTATTTCCCCAATGGAATTTAAGGGCTGCAAACCAGAGTCTTCTAACATCAAGAAAGCAAGAATATCTACTAGAACCGAGCAGTCAAATTTGTGGAAATAATTTATATGCAATAAATCATGATTATCAACAATCACCATACAGCTATTCTTCTTCAACTGGCCTCTCCATTGGCCATTTGTGACTATTATACTGTATATATATCCACCACCACATCAGTGTGTGAATGATCCACCATCCAAATTCTATTCTGTGGTGGTCTTATTGGGGTCCTGGTCATTATAGAACAGGATGAAGAGAGTCTAACAAAGTATACAGAGAACCAGATGAAGTAAACTCTGTAATTGTAGAACTACAAAGTGCACCTATATGATAACATGGACAATGAGTGTAGATACAAGTTATGTGTACCTAATTAAGTGGCCAGTGAGTGTATATTATATAGATGCATTATTGTTCACTATTTGAGGTTAAAAATAATATGTAGACCAGTAAGACCACTAAGAGTTTTCCCAGACAGACTACACACTTTAACCTGAGTCTCCAGCTTAGTCAGATCTTTGAGAGAGATGCAGGGGAGATATCTTCAGGGCAGTGAGGGTGTTTGGGTGTTTGTTGGGTCGTGCCATGGCTCAGCTGTTCCTCTGCTGCAGATGTACAGCTACGCTGAGGACAAACACAAAAGCCCACATTATCACACCCCCCTGCCCCAATCCATTCTGCCCACACACTCACTTGCATGCTGACACACCAACATAACATCTCTGCACTCCCACAGCTTGTGGCCTTGATGTGCAGGTTGCTTTGACACTGTTTTGAAGGTTATTTGTTTTGGGGTTTTTTTTCTTCCTGGGTAATGTTCACTGTTATACTGTACAGCTCGTGAGAGCACTTTGTGTGTGACTAAGATGGCCAAAGTAGAACTAAAGACTTTACAATGTCTTTGAGCTGCAATTGAAGCTCTCTGTGAAGCCATTTCTTTAATCAGTGTTGTCTTTAATAGAGAAGCAGAAGCATTTTAAATCATTTTCAGGATGCTAGTCTGTTTGATTAATAATCTACTGCTAGCTCAGTGCTAAAAGCTGTTCTGGAGGAACTGCTTGGGAAAGTGAGAAACTATCATGTAGCAAGAATTAAATTAAAGTTTTGTAAATACTTTTTAAAGAATTAATATTAATACTTTACTTTTAAAAGATCTGATGGCTGCAATGTCTTATCAACACTTTCTGTACTAGGCTGCTGTCTCCACAGTAACTGATGTGCAGGTTTGATTGTGCTGTTCATTTATGACTGCAGTGCAACAAAACATGGCTGCTCCACTTATAACTTTCCCAAACAGCAGTGTGCAGCGATTCATTGCAGGTACATTTGGACATCTTCAGACAAAATGTTGATACTGTAAAGAAGGTGAATGTTTGAGGAAGAGATGACAGTGGTGCATTTGTGACTCGCAGCTCAGCCAAAAACATGCTGAGGGAATTTGAAAGTTTGTTGACAAATGGACAAAGTGAACTGAAAAGCAGGAAGTTTATGTGGGAAAATAATGTTTGTTTGTTTTTTGAAAACTGATTAAAATACATTTTACAGTCACAGTGTGGATCATTTTTGACTCACGCTCATATCTCAGTTTTTGGGGATGTTTTTATTAGCAGAATGTCATTTACATTGTTTAACATGATGATTGAATGAAAAATTGCTCCTGATTAAATCTCTTTACATTGAAAGTAACTCTTCAGTAAAGTAACCATTTTGGAGAAACCTGTTTCTTTGGACACTGATGATAATGTATTACTAGTGCTAAAAGGTAGCATTGTGTTCCAAAGAAAAGGAAAGTCATAATTTGATATTTGGTATTTAGACCTAGCAACAAACAGTATTTTGTAATAGTAATAATATTAGTATTACTATTATTATAAAAGTACAATCAAGTTGATTCTGACTTATGGTGACCACATTAATAGTCTTTCTCTAGAACATTGTGTCTTATTTTTGGGACTCAATCATGCTTCATTTTATTGTATCCATCCATCTGATCTTGTCTTGTTTCTTTTTTACATGTTTAAATGTTCTGGCATATCTGTCTTCTCATGTGAATAGTTTTTTTTCTCATAATATACCCAAAATAAGAGATCTTTATATATTTTTCTGAAGGTCTATTGAACAGTGAGGATTAATTTGATTGTGAATCCATTTATTTGTTTTCTTTATTGTACAAGGTTCTCACAAAGGTCTTCTCCAACACCAAAGTTCAAAGGGTTATTGTCCAGTTTCCACATCCCTAAAAATCTGAAAGTTGCTACTAAGACTGCACATATATTATTAAAACCCAGTTATGAAATGCTAATAATTTGATCACTAATGCTACCATTATGCAGAGCCAAATGCTGCCACTGTGGCTAGAGGAACAGACTGTTCAGTCATTAACTTTGGTCTACGAGGCCCTTTGCTCACATATTAAACAAATACAACATTTTTAACCATGAGTGTAGAGTCCCAAGAGTACCAGCAAGGTTGTCTGTGAATGGCTAATTATTTCATTTCACTTGAGCTTTTATAGATATGTGTATATATTTAAAACACAATACAGTGACTAACCTCCTCATATGAATCTGTCACATCCCATTTACCCCAAATAATACGCTTACTGGTAAGTAATACTAAGGGTTCCACCTCGTTAACATTTAGCACTGATCAGCTGTAATCACATCACACTTGCATTTCTGTACGTGTGGAGGTGGTTTTATTAAATCATACATGTGCTGATCAAATCAGACCCATTTGAAAATGAGACAAAAGACCTCTATCTAACCTTCTCCCAGTGGGTATGGACACAGGTCCATTTAATATGCGACTAGAAGACACCAGCAGAATGGATCGGGCAACTCGGCACACTGGACATGCATTTGTATTCTATGCAATGGAGAACATTCAAGGATAGAAATAATAGGTTTAGACATTAAAGATAAGGTCACCATGACACCTCAAGAGGGTTAGGACAGGGAATGAAAGAAAAGAGATGAGCCTAAAGGAGTTAACCAGGCATACAGAAGCATCTCAGTTAAGACAAATACATTTTAAATACATGATAGATAATACATGACCCCTTACTTAAAATAGAAGAAATTCACAGTCACCAATATTTTCAGAAAATATTTTTTAATTATTAAACTTACAATGGGTTTAAATTGGGCAGCTCTGTGGTTAGCATCTTTGCCTCTCAGCACTGATGTATTGGATTTGAGTCCCCATCTGCGGGGAATTTCCATGTTATTCCTCATGTCTGTGTGGGTTATGTTTCACAGTCCAAAAACATAGAGGTCAGGTGATTGGTACTCCAAATTGTCCTGGTTTGCCCAGCAATTGATTGGCACACTATCCTGAGTTTAGCTAACATAGTGTAATGCCCTGCCCTGCATCCAGTGAAGGGGTAGGAGGCTCACCTTGACCCTGACCAGAATAAAGCAGAAGATAATGGATTGATGGATAGATGCATTCAAGTCTTCCATTTTGTACTACTTCAGTGCCACTTCACCAAATTATAATATTCTGAAAAGTTCATTGTGGTTTAGTTTAATTCAAAAAGGTTAACTGGATTTTGTATTAATTGCAGTAAAGTGACATTTCAAGCCTTTCTTTGTTATATTTTTGATCTTGTAGCTAATTAAAATTGAATTATTTAATGTTTATAATGAATATTCAATAATGAATATTTAATTTTGAGTTTCATTAAATTACTATTTAAAGAGTATCAACATTACAGTAAAAAAGTACTGAAATATGCCACTTTACACGTAATGAATTTAACATATTTTAAACAGTTTAGCTGTTTGAATTAAATTACAAACAAAAAAAATATTTTTTTATGATATTCAAAATTTTGGAGTTGCACTAATACTTTTATTTGAAAAGGTGTCAGGGGGAAGTGAGCTCCTTAACATGTGTTAGTCTCCCACTGGTTGATCTGTCTTGTTTATAATTGGATAGACAACACACAGCTGTAAGTATTGCTGTGATTGTTCTATCATGTGTACTGTAGCGGTTAAAAAAATGCCTTTAATTTTTCAGATGGAAGCAAAAAACGTTCAGAAAATGTTATAATTTCCTACTTATCTCACTTATTATTTTCACTTTTGAAACAAAATCAGCTGGAGGGGAAGGCAGTTATTATGGGGTTGCTTTTGGAGTGGTTGAGTTTTTACAGAGTAGGATGTCTGATACAATTAGAGGGCCATAAATGACTTATTAAGAAGCCTGAAGAACTAAACAAAAGCAGGTTCTGGAGAAACACCACCAATTTGATTATGCTTGTAATAATAGTAATAATAATAATAATAATATAAAAATATTATTAATATTAATAATAATAATAATAATATTAATAATAATAATAATAATAATAATAATAATAATAATAATAATAGTATGCTGGTTGTCTTTTGCCTCTACATACTTGTTCTTTTGCTTAAGATCCATTACATTCTACAACAAAAACAGGGATGCATTCAAACATGAATCACATAACATTCAAAAATAAGTCAGAGGGATGAGAAATGATATCCTAAACACTTCATGCCCTAATAGTTCCACAATGTGTATGTTATCTGTCCCAAGCTTCCATATCACTAGCTCTGTCTCTGTCGACTTGTGAGAATCCAGCACACTCGTCCAGTTTGTGAATCCGGATTGCACCGGAAGCCTGTTGAGAGAAGCTATTGTGCATGCTACGAACAATCCACTGACTCGGAGGCAGATAAAACACAATGAATTTTTAATCGGGATATCAAGCGATCCCCTTTAAGTGAACCTGAGAAGAGAGGTTGTTGTCTGAGGCTTCATTTGCCTTGGAACCACAACCCCATACAGATGATGTTTGATAAAACAACGGCTTTCAAAACCATCTTGTCTGCAGTGGTTTGGAGAGTGAAATTTTCCTCCTCATGCAGCTGAAGTGTAGGCACTCGCCATTTTCAGACAAGAGAGGATGCTCTGACAGCATTTTAATGACACAGCTTTGCTGTTGGGTCACTCTTTGAAGGAGACCTACTTTTTCTGAGAGCTGTTGCTTTTTTCTCACACTATGTTCCAGCACACTCCTTCGTTTAAATCACAGAGATTGCGCTAAGTCACAAGATGACAGGTACAGCCTTTCTTCTTATTGAAGATGATATCAACGTGATGATATGAGAAGAATGCTCAGCTGACCATAAAAAAGCAATAATATACACTCCGCCCCAAAACAAGTCTGCAAACCCATAAAATCTCATTTAGCCTTCCAACATTTATCCAGGCGCATGGTTGCCATAGCTTTATGGCAAGAAAGAAAATTCATGTGCAGTTGAACACAAGAACTCGTTATTGAAGTATTTTCCTCACCCGAGCACCTGGGGATTCTACGATCCTTCTGCTTCTTATTATGTCTAAACATCGGTCACATTAGGGAAGACGTCTCTCCGAAGTCCATGGAGGAACTGCCAGGAGAGCCCAAAGCCTTGTCACTTTGAGAGCTCCTCAAGCAGTTCTTTTCTTCCTCGTCCTTCTCTTCAGAGGCCTCTCCACAAAGCAATCCCAATTTCCTGCAGCTCCTCCAGGCTCAATCAACTCACAGTCCCCACAATAGCAGTAATCAGGCAATCTGTAATCCTTCCACTTCAGATTGTGCTTATATGTCCTGATTCAAACACTTTCAGGGCCGTTGTCCTGCTTTATTTTTATTTCCGGATGCCACCGGTGGGTTATTTGGCTCCTGACTTCATTGTCCTTCATGAGTTTACAGCATTGATTCCACTCAGAGAGCTGCTATGTTCTGGCACCCAGATCAGTATTATTGCTTTTACAATGAAAGACAGTTATATTCCTTTTTGCATTCTGTATTGATAGATCCTGAATTGATTGAATCTGCAGTTTCACCATTTTAAAAATATAATGAAATAAAATCAATAATACTTCTAACAATGTGATTATAGTTAATGGGTAAGTATACTGGAACTAAATGAATGGTCTTGCATTAATAACTTCATCATAGCAATAAATACAACTAAAGACTCTTTTATAAAAACATGACAAGATCATTTGTAATTTTCTATGATGTAAAATATAAAATGTAGCGGTATGTCACCTTTGGTGAACTTGTGTATCAAAAAAAGAAAAGAAACGTTGGAACAGTTTGGAAAATGCAAACATTTACACTTACTTTGACTTTTATTTCATTGCAGACATTATGTCCCCAAAATATTTCTTGTTTTGTCTTGTCAACTACATTTAATTTGTTAATATACATCCATTCCTGCATTCCAGGTCTGCAACACATTCCAAAAAAGTTTGGATAGTAAAGCATTTACCACTTTATAATGTTGCCATCCCTTCTAACAACACTTTGGCACTGAGGATACTGAGTGATTAAATATTTCAGGTGTTATTTTGTCCTATTCTTCTTGCAAACACATCTTAATTTCAGTTTCAAAATTATTTACTGGAGATTGTTTACTAGAGGTCATGACTGGAGGCATTATTCGTACCATTTTCTTTTGAATCTATGCCTTTGTAATATGTGCAGTATGTGGTTTTGCATTGTCTTATTGAAACATAAACTAATTTGATCAAACAAAACATGAAATACCTTGGGTTCTTACTCTCCGCAATGAAAAAAAAAACTATATACGACTTTGTCAGCCTTTCAAACACAATTTAAAATTGGGAAAACTGGTATTTTCTAGTTTCCAACACCACTCAAACGTAGCATTATACAGACATGCTCATTTAGATCATCCTCCCATCAGAACAACAGACCAATATCTGCTGTTGCATTTAAAGGAAAGCCTTGTTTTGGAGGTATGTAAGTAATTTTTATAAGCTGTTTTGTCCTGAGCTTTCATATGAATCAGTCAAAACTGAATCATTGATTTGTTGACTTCTAAATGAGATGAACAGCATGTGTTGGCATCAGTGCATCTATCACATGATGTTTTGTTATGTCTGGATACATATGGCTACCATTTGTTTCAGGAAGAGACAAAATCTGTTTCAGGAAGAGTTTTAAATGTGTCTAAAACTTGACCAAAGTCACCTATTGTGTTGACAACAGAGACAACAATTTAAACTGAACAGAATGAACTGAAAATCTGTGTCCTGTGGCCTCTTTAAGATGCTGTGGTCTTTGTGCATTATAGTGATAGTGATGGTGGCCTGTTTTTGGCACCTCATTTGAGGAGTACAGATAGGATCCCAAAAGCTCATCTGATTCAATCTGCTAGTAAGCATGACACATGGATTTTGACTGCAACCCCCCAGAAAAGAGCTTAAAGGAAGAAAACATTCACTCTGACTGAATCTCTGAGGCCTTTGAGCTTTCCTCTGATATCATACACTGGTAGACTGTATTAGCATATGTCCTAGAGCTTGTTTTCACACTTGTAAATAAGATACATATTCTACTAACAGCAGAACAGTTTAGTATTTTGCATATTATATAAGAGTTAGGCAGTGTTCATATATCCAGTAAACCAAGTAGCCTATTGTAATGTTACATTCAAATGAATTGGACAGTTTGTTGGTCACACTGTATTTGTTTAGTGGTCTTCATTAGTAACATTTCAACAACATGTTAGTGCAGTAACTGTAGTAAATCATCTGAATATATTCAGTATATGATCATATGTAAAGATGAACTGTTGGGTTTGTTGATAATCTGCTGAATTCAGTTGTTTTTCACCTTATTTGTAGAGTCTGAGTTTATATTCATCTGAGAAATTAGACTGATATAGACGTGCTATTACAAGGATAAAGTTAGGTTTACGATTAGGGCAGGGGCAAAGGTTAGGGTTAGATTTTGAATTGAGATTAATGTTAAAGTTAAAGGGGCCAAGGTGAGGGTTAGGACTAGATTTTTGGGTTGAGAATAAGGTTAGGGTTAGTGTTAGGATTAGGGCCAAGATTAGGTGTTGGGTTGAGTTTAATGTCAACATAGAGAAAATGGCCATGGTGAGGGTTAGGATTAGGTTCAGGGTTAAGACTACAATAAGGCCTAGTGTGAGGACTAGGATTAGATTTTGGATTGAGGTTAGAATTAAGGCAATGACGAAGATTCAATTTTGGCGTAAAGTTAATGTAAAGGTTGTGATTAAGGCCAGGGTAAGGATTAGGGTTCGATTTTTAGGTTGAAGTTAAAATCAGAATTGGGATTGTGGCCAAGCTTAGGGTTAGGAATAGATTATGGGTTGAGGATAAATCAAAGGTTAGGATTAAGGTCATTGTGTTTGATGTATAATGGCACTGTCAGATACCTGACAGATAGTTTCAGATGCTGTGATAATAATTTAATTGAGATTTTTCATTCTTTGCCCAACAAGATAGATATTCCATAAAATGTGTGTGTGTGTGTGTGTGTGTGTGTATGTGTGTATGTGAGAGAGAGAGAGAGAGAGAGAGAGAGAGAGAGTGTGTGTGTGAGAGAGAGAGAGAGAGAGAGAGAGAGAGAGAGAGAGAGTATGTGTGTGAGAGAGAGAGAGATAGAGAGAGAGAGAGAGAGAGAGAGGGATAGAGAGGAGAGGAAGAAAGCCTCTGTCTCCATTCCCTCAGAGAGTGAGGCGAGACAAAACTGTGAATTATTCAAGTGGTTTAAAATTACAGTAGCCACAATGCTGCGAGTTAAAATAACTGACAGCAGTCCTTAGCTACATCAATCAAAGTAAAACTCAATACCTTAAAGTAGTATTATCCAAGCGAAGGGGTATCATCATTTGCCATTGATCCCTGGCTGGGGTTTCAGATAGACCGGAGTGATTGATCAGCATCCACCACCTTCACACCACACACAAAAGACCAGCACAATGGCTCTGCTGTGCATAACTGCAGTGCATCTCAATAGGGACAGAACGTAAAAATGTAAAATGTGCTCTGCATAAGTTTGAGACTGGGTTTAGCATTTTTGGTGCTTGTTATTGACTTTCACCCTATTGTATGGTGTCCAGTCAGGCTGTGCTCTTTGTTTCTCTGAACGTCTGATCGAATTTTTCAATGTTGTTGAAAGTAGGGGTTTGAATATGGGCATAGACCTTCCTGGCCTACTGCTCTGGATTGTTGCAGTTTATCTGGATGTGGCTGGTCTTTCTGGATGTCAGTGATTTGGTATGAATTAGTCTTTGAGATCTATGATTTAACATGGGCTTGTCTGTTTGGGGGTCTGTGATTTGGTATTGGTTGGTCTGTTTTGGAGGTCCGTGGTTTAGTATTCTGGTCTTTCTGTAGACCTGTGACTTGGTACACAGTAAATCTGCCAGTGTTAAATCAACACTATTAGAGTTAAATTAACACTGGGAGTGTTACATTTTGACACCCTCAGTGTTAATTTAACTCTAACGGTGTTGATTTAACACTGGCAGATTTACTGTGTATGCTGAATAAACATAGATACCCTTAGGTAACATAGGTCTTAGAAATTGGTCATTTATCACATACCAATGTAAGTAATTATACTATTGTGTAATTACACTGACGTATGGGTAAGATATGAATCAAACACAAGAAAACAATAATAACTGTACTCTTCTAATGATCAATAAGGTTTGAAAGATGATACTGATTGTACCTTGGCAGCTTGTAATGAGAGGTATGCTCTCTTATGCATGTTGTCACACATTTCTGGAAGCATTTAATAGCCACTCGTGCTACTTCATGCATGGGATCAGTGAAGCTGTGGATGTATTTGGCAAGAATGGGACCAGGCTAGCAGTTACCAAAACAGCATTCTTCCATTTCACCTCAGTCTCCCTCTCTGTCGCTCTCTTTCCCATTCTATGTGGGTCCTCTGCCATGTTGGATTGTTATAAACTCGGGAAGCTC
Organism: Crenuchus spilurus; assembly: GCA_036984385.1. Lineage (NCBI taxonomy): Eukaryota > Metazoa > Chordata > Actinopteri > Characiformes > Crenuchidae > Crenuchus > Crenuchus spilurus. Next base: position 37,225 of record BRDA01004459.1, read on the forward strand.
ACCCTGGCTAGAGTCAACCATCCTGCCCAGCTGTGGCCTCAAAGAACAGTCTCGGCCAATTCTACATGGGATACTAGCCTCAAATTTTTGTCTCCAAGTACTTTAAATCTAACACCAAAACAAAAATGAAAGTGAATAAAAACTATGGTGCTCAGCGAGGTGAAAGGCAGTGATTAGGAAGCTGTTAAAAGAGATGATGGCTTTTTTTAATTAAATCTGCAGGCTTCAGGCCTGGCTGGCAGCTTTGGATCAAAAGTAGTTCTAGTGTTCTGATGGAGGTTCATAAGAGGGTCAGTTCATTTAACCTCGTGACACGCCACTATATTAGGTTTTTCAAAGTGACTCTGTATTCCCAAGTTTTACTGTTTTTCTACAACTGCACAAAATAAATATCAAATGTTGATTTAATTTGTATATAATATGCGTTAAAATGTATTTTATGATTTTTAATATGATAACACATGCTTACAATGCACTGCTGAACATTAACATGTAGCAGCTTTAAGACTTTTTGTTCCAGAAATATTTTTTTCAGGCTGCACAGCACTGAAGGGACTTTATGTATGTTCATTTTACGACTCAGATTTGTATCACAATGCCTCTTACTCTAACTGGAGACATGACACGAGGTTTATTTAAAGTAGAATCTTTAATTAACAGCTCAACATATTCAGAAATGTACAACTTGAGTAGAAAGAATAGGCTTTCAGCTTTCATATAACTCCTCATTTTTGTGTGGATCTTAGAAAAGAAGAAAGTCATTCATTTTTGAATGTGGAGAATAGATGCTGGATCTGTGGAGCTGTTTAAAAGGTTAATGAAATAAACTTAAGTATATCATTTTTAAGTACAAACTTGGGTTATTAATGTTTTCTAAAACTTGCACTACATAGAATATTCACAGACCTCACCTCAGCCACGCCCCCTTACTTTGTCTATGTGGTCACTTGTCCACCATTTGGCTCGTCTTGTTGTGTATCAGTGCTCACATCTGTGTCTCGTTCAAGTTCACAGTCCTTCCCAATTCCAGGTGTAGATTGAGTGTGTGTTATATACCCCTCTGGTCCCATTGTGTCTTGTTGCTCATTGAAAGTAAATGTGTACGTAATGAATGTGCTGTAGGTCTTTAGTGCTCTGTGTTTGTTAATAATTTGTCAGTTGGATTCTACTCCCATGTCTCCCTGCACATCACACAGTGCTTTACAATTAACAGTTCAGTATATCAGAAGTTTCAAATGTTGCTGTGATTTGATTAGATTTGATTATTCTTGGTTATGTTTCAAAATAATTGTAAAAATACATTGACTAGAGCATTGATTAACCCTAAAAGTCTAAAGAACCTTCAGATAATGTACAGTTTCTATACCAATTCCTAGACCTGTACATCCAAGCCAAGAATTATTTTCATTGTTATTATTATGAAGTGCTATCAGCTTGATACCTGTGGATGAGTAGCTTTTCTCCAGGATATCCTGTCTTCTGTTTTATGTCCTCAGGCTTCTAAGAGCTATTATTTTATATATTTTATTTTTGTTTTATTTATTAGAGTGTAAGAATATTTGTTATGCAACTGAATCAGTACTTTTACACCAATTTGGTTTGATACACAGTGATTGTATTGTAGTCATCTAGCTGCCAGCTCAGGTATAGCTCTGGTGTCCTGTCAGAGATCTTGGGTTCTCCTCGCCTGCATGGGTTCACAACCGTACGTCTCGACCACGTCCTGGCCACAGGCGACCCTGTCCTGTCACTTCCATCACCTGCGCGTTCCTCTTGCGGGCAGCGCCCCGGTGCTGGGTTAAACCGAGCGGGCCTTTCAGGGCATGACGGGGCCTCTCAAGGGCACAGCGTCTCCTTCCATTACTCACATGGCCTACACCGTTCACGCCACGCTGCAGCTTCCTGCAAACACAGTCTCCTGCTCTACTGCTCTCTCTCTTTCAATCTCACCTCACTGGTCTCTCTCTCTCTACATTTTATCTCCTTCCTTCTCTTTCTCCCTGCTTCCCACCGTTGTCACACTCTCAAAACGAAGGAGCCAGCAGATCTAATAAACTCCATGTCAGAGAGGTGTGTTTATGCCAAAAGGCACAAAAAATGCTGAATTATTTAACATATAATTATTACAGCAGTTTAGCTCCTCCCATTTTTACTATAAGTTATAAGTGGTGTTGTTCCTGCACAGACATTATGTAGCTCTTGTTTTCAGAAGGGAAAGTGATCAAATGTGTTTTTTCTGGCTGTTGGGAAGCAAATGATCCACTAAAACTTCCAATTAGTTTGTTTTTTTGTTTTATTTTCAGTTGCATCTACAATGTCAGCCTTAAAAGCACAGAAATAAAACTAAAAATCAAAAATGAATTATAAGAATATCTCATCTCCAACTGTCACAATGCATTACTCATGCATGTTGCTTAAAATATGACTGGGGCTGGACAGAAATTGTCCACTCCTAAAGAGAAGCAGCAAAAGAAATGTGGGCAAACAGGTGTGCAGAGACACTTTGCTGTAGCTCCTGACTGTCTAATTACTCCTCTCCCACCCTGTGGTCCGTGTGATGTAGTAAGCAAAATGGAGTCTTGTGGAATAAGGTGAACAGCTCTTGGGATGCAGCTTACCTCGCTCTGCTGCTTCCCGCACGCAGAAGCAGCATCTGCCCGCGGGGTGAGGTTTCAGTAATGCAAAAGCCGTCAGATCGGCGGGCGGCGGAATGAAGGGCCGGGCGGCTTGCTCTGTGATAAAGTAGGCCACCACCCCCCCACTCTCCTCCCACATTATGCAGCCCTGGCCAACACTCCTGCAGGATGAAATGGGGAAAGTGGACTCCTTGTGTTTGAAAAGAGAGGTAGAGTGTGTATGAAAGAACGAGAGAGAGAGTGTGTGAGAGAGAGAGAGAGTGAAAAGAGAAGGGAGTGTGCTTTAAATGATGGCTTCAAGGTTAAAGCGCCCCCTCCCTCCCGCCTCTGCCCTGCTTAGTTATTCTGGGCAGAAAACACCGAGGCCAGAAGAGAGACGGCCAGCCCTCCGAGAGTTTGTTTTAAATTCAGGGCTGTAATCAAGCAAACAATGCAAATTTCTCTGTGGCCAGGATCAGGGCTCCTGTTATTTATTTATTTATTTATTTTGCATTGCTACTAGTCGTGAATTCTGATATATCATCTGATCAGAGCTGCCAAGAACACCTCCAAGCTGAGGAGCTATATTACGGTAGCTATCTCATAATCTGTGCTGTGAATATCTGCAGAAATGCAGACTTATCAGCTATTACAGAATGCCCGTGGTACTCATGGAAATGTACTGCCCGCAAAGGTTCTGTGTCCAGTTCTGGTCAGTAAAGCAGAAGATGTTGACACATGGACTTGGACATTATGTACTGTACCTTTAGAGGTATGTTTTTTTTTGCTGTACTGGGACTTTCAGCACCAAAATTTGACAACCTGAACACTGATTGGCTGATGGAATCATCTTCAACTCGGTGGCCATGACAACAGCCAAGCTCATGCATGAGCAATAATGTAAAAGAGAAATGGGGAAATGCATTTGTGATGCTTTAAGTGCCTGCAAAGCAGATAGGAACCTTAATAATAAAAGAGTAGAAACATTTCAGGACAGCTTTATTTCTTAAGAAAATAAAGTTCATTTTGAATGGGAGTCTATGGAGAAACATACTTGTATTTACTTCAGGATTTATAATATATGGCCACTAGTGCTCCACTAGAAAAAATAGGTCTATAAAGTATCACTACAAAGTTATACTTTACCAGTCAGAAGTATGAGAACAGCCAACGTTTTCCAGCTTTTAATTGAAAATTATTCAGTTTAATGTCTCATTGCACTCTTAAATGAAAGCAATGGAGTTAAACAAAAACTCATGATATCAGTTTCTAGACCAAAATGTATCTAAACTTTGAACACACTCAAAGTAGCCACATTTGGCAGATATGACAGAATACACTTGTGACATTCTTTCTACAATAGACATAAAATTTTCTTTAGACAGTTCCTCACAAATCTGCTGCAGAACGTCACATAAATGTTGGCACTTGTAGGTTTGCTTTGCTTTTCACTTCATCCCAAATCAGCTGCACAGTAAATCTGTCAGTGTTAAATCAACACTATTAGAGTTAAATTAACACTGAGGGTGTCAAAATGTAACACTCCCAGTGTTAATTTAACTCTAATAGTGTTGATTTAACACTGACAGATTTACTGTGTGGATGGGGTTTAAGTCTGGAGACTGTGCTCCAATCCATGTTTTCAAGCTGACCATCTTGTTTTTCCTGAGGTAGTTCTGGCAGAGCTTGGACTGATGTTTTGGGTCACTATCTTGCTGTAGGATGAACCCCTGACCAACTAAGAGACCAGAAATATCAGAAATGCTCTAAAACTTTCTAAAACTGTTCTAAAACCTTTGACTGGTAGTGTGCAAAACAGTCCACAATGCAGTTTATATGAAATTAACAATCAAAGTGGATTCACAGAGCTATTCGATAGAACACAGTGTGGAGTTTCATCTGTCATGTCTATTAAACACATCAAAAGCTGTTACCCTGCTCATGCAGTGTCTTGCAAAGGTATTCTCTCCCCTTGGCATTTTTTGCGTTTTGCTACAGCACCACATGGAATTAAAATATATTTATTGAGGGTTTAAATAATTTTATTTACAGAACATGCTTTCAAATTTGACAATTTGATTTTCTTTTTATTTTGAAGCAAAGAACAAATAGGTCATAATAACAGAAAATTTCAGTGTGCATAACTATTCCCCTCCCAGTTATCAGTAGAGCAACCTTTTGTGGCAATTACAGCTAAAGTCACTTTAGATAAGTCTCTATGAACTTGCCACATCATGCCATGAGGATGTTTGCCCAGAATCAGTTTCCAAGTCCCTGCTGCTGAAAAACATCCCCAAAACATGATGCTGCCACCACCATCTTTTGCTGTGGTGATGAAAAGTGTTAGTTTTGCAGATAGCATTTTCCTTGGTGGCAGAAAAGTTCAGTTTTGGTCTAATCTAACCAGACCACCTCCACACATTTGACGAGTCTCCCATGTGCCTTTTGACAAACTCAAAGCAAGCCATCCTATTTTTTTTGTCAGTAAAGGCTTTTTTACTGGCCACTCATCCATAAAGCCCAGCTCTATGGAATGTTTTGATTATTTTGATCATATGGACAGACACTCCAGTCTCTGCTTGGGAACTCTGCAGCTCCTTTAGGGTTACATTTGTTCTCATTGCTGATTAATGCCCTCCTTGCCTGGTCTGAGAGTTTTGGTGGGTGGCCCTTTCTTGGCAGGTTTGTTGTGGTATCATGTTCATTTCATTCAGTGAAAATGGATTTGATTGTGCCTTTGGGGGATCATCAGAGAATTGGATATTTTTTATAACCCAACCCTGACTTGTACTTCTCAACAACTTTTTCCCTGACTTGTCTGGCTATCTCCTTGGTCTTTATGGTGTTGTTTGGTTAGCAGTGCCTCTTGATTAATGGTGTTGCAGCCTCTGTGGCCTTTCACAAAAGGTGTGTGTATACTGACAGATTGTATGATAGTTTGCACATAGCTGGACTTCATTTCATTAAGTATGTGAATTCTGAAGGTAATTTGATGCACAAGAACTTTTTAGGGGCTTCATAGGAAAGGGAGTGAACATATATGCACATGCCAATTTTCAATTTTTTATTTCCAAACTTTTTTATACATATATATATATTTTCTCATTTCACTTCACCAACTTAGACTATTTTGTGCAGATACATTACATACAATTCAGATTAAGAAACATTGAAATATAGGTTGTAATGTAATAAAATAGATTTTAAAAATCAAGGCGGAGGAATACTTGGTTACATACATATTTAGACATTTGTATGTATTTATGCATCCAAAAAACATGAGGAAAGAGATTTAAGAAGCTGACCTGTTTGTATTGTCGGATAATGGCAACCAAAGTGTCCTGTTATACAAAATGAATGAACAAGGTGGAGGCAAAGACGTTTCTTGACACACAACACAGTGGAGTTTCCTCTGTCAAGTTCATTAATTTGGTATAACTGGACACCTTGAGGGCCATTATCCTGCTCATACTCCAGTTACCACATTTAGGCATTGTTGAATATTCATATCCAAAAACAAGGAATGGTCTAAAACATGTCATCTGATCAGAGCTGCCAAGAACACCACCAAGCTGAGCAGTTATATTGCAGTAGCTATCTCAAAATCTCCTCTGCTGTGTATATCTGAGGAAATCCAGGCTTATCAGCTATTACAGAATGCACATATTACTCACGGAAATGTAATAGCCGCAAAGGGCAATGAGTGCAGAAGATATAATGGAATGAAATCTAGCCTTAGAACATGCCTCCTTGCTTTGACACAACAATTTTCAGAAGGCTAGGCTGGCAAGCTTTTCATTTAGGCCCGGCTGAAACCCATCCACTCACAAATAGGTTAGCAGAGGTTCTGTGGAGGAGGTCGCGATGGATGGGTGTGTGGGTGCTAGGAGCGAGCGAGGGAGGGAGTGAGAGAGAAAACTGAGTGGCGTTATTTCTGAGCTCGCCATTGTTTCGTTGCGCATAGTGCTGAACCCGGGTGGGAAAAAAAAGCACACGCCACCCACGGCTCACGGCTTTCCCTTTAAAAACGGCCTCTCCCAGACTGCGGCTTAGCCACTCTGAGGAGGAGAGGCTATTTGAAAATGTCCTCTTTAACTATTCCCTTAAGCCTTCGCTCCGATAAGGCTGTGCGCTCCTCTCCGGCTCATGCTCTGGGGAGTGCATCGTGATATGCAGAAGTTAGAACGCTGGAGCGAAGCCTGCCACTCTCCATCCTGCCCAAAATGTGTGGCTTTTTTGGGGCCAGCCAAGCCCAGTATATCGAGAAAGTCCTACTTATGACTGAGCACTGCCTCCAGATTAGCTTTTCACTAGATACAAACGTCATTTTCTTCTTCAGTATGCAGCACTTTATCTCCACCACTGCAGTCTATATTTATTATGCATCTCAGACTGAGGGTGTTGATTTAGGATCTGGTTGAGCCATCCTCATACTGTACTCAAAGGCGAAGGACAGAAAGAGCTCCAGGGTCAGTCATCTTAATTTGAGAAATTCCATAAATACAGGCTCATGTCTTATTACGGCAGTGTTTTTTTTGTAACGGCTGCCACCTCTCTGCTTGTTTAGGTTACTTCCTATTCAGCTCCAGGAGCATGCTGGAGCTCGGCGCTACTGATTGGGGATTAGGTGCTCGTGGGAGACTTTGTCAACAGCTTTCTGGAAATCCAATTACAGAATTTCATAAGCCGTACATGTATCAAACCCTTTCAGAAACCTCTGTGGGGGGAAAAAATAAGGCACGAAACATTGTGTGGTGAAGCTGTCCTTCAGACGTGCTCCAATGTGGAGTGTGGGCAGATACACCAGCAGTATCCACACAATAGCGGGGTAGGCAGTGGATTGATATGTGGAAAGTCTCAGCTAAGAGATGCTAAGGGATTCTGGGTCCAGTCTTGGTCAGGAGAGCAGGAAATGGTGACTCATGGACTTGAGGAGTCATTAGCATTAGCATTATTCCTTTCAGTAGTGTTTGCTTAGTGCTGCATGTACTGTATGTTTCTCTGTTGTTGTTTCATTGCTGTACTGGGACTTCCGGCTCCAAAATTTGACAACCTGAACACTGATTGGCTGATGGAATCATCTTCAACTCGGTGGCCATGACAACAGCCAAGCTCATGCATGAGCAGTAATGTAAAAGAGAAATGGGGAAATGCATTTGTGATGCTTTAAGTGCCTGCAAAGCAGATAGGAACCTTAATAATAAGAGTAGAAACATTTCAGGACAGCTTTATTTCTTAAGAAAATAAAGTTCATTTTGAATGGAAGTCTATTTAGAAACATACTTGTAATTACTTCAGGATTTGTAGCGTTTGACCACTAGTGCTTTACTCCTAATAAAAAAAAAGGATTCTATAAAGTATCAATATAAAGATGTACATACGGCATAACAGTCACAAGTGCCTCCTCTAATATGAAATTAATGAAGGAAGTGAAGGCAAAGAACTCTTTGAGACAAAGCAGAGTGGAGTTTCATCTGTCATGTCCATTAATTTGGTATAACAAGGCACATCAAAAGCTGTTATCCTGCTCATACCCCAGTTACCACCTTGTGAAAATAACCTGTCTGTTGGTTGGAAGCTACTTTCGTTAGTCTTTGATGAGTATAACATCAGCTATTCTAGATTGCTTGCTTGATCTGTTTACTACTCAACATTTCCAGAGCATTGATACAAAGCAGTGGTTACCAGATGTACTTCAGAAGTGCCACATTATACAGATATAATAGACACCCAGCCAATCAGAAAAGAGCATTTCTTCTCTTCAGTGTATAAGGCAACAGGGGAATCATTTTTAGCACTGAATTATCACCAACTACCTAATACTGGGAATAACCACCCTTGGTTTTGAGTTTTTGCTTGCTGATGAAGACTGACATTTTCCTTGTTGCTCCTGTGTTCATTACAGAGGTTAACTGGTCCACTGTGGTGCATCGATTGCTCTGTACCACATGCCAGAGTCGTCATTGCCCTCTCGCATCAATGGCCTGTGGGGCACCATTGTGCCATTAGGATGCACTGAATGTACAAGAAGTCTATTCTCAGTAGACCTTCACTACAGCGGCTCTAGAACATCCCACAAAGTTAGCAGTTTCTGAGATGCTACCACCCTTCACCCAGTACCATATTATCTTGACCTTTTGGACATCAGTCAAATCATGTTCTTTGCCATCACAATCATTTTGCACTCTGCTATGACCAGTGTTGCGAATAATGGCATTAAAAATAACGGCGTTATGTAACGACGTCATTTTGTCAGTAACGGGATAAAATAATTAATTACTTTTCCTGTCGTTACAACGCCGTTGACGTTTCTGGTCATTAAAATCGGTCCGTTAC
>BRDA01004459.1:46275-64011 GCA_036984385.1 Crenuchus spilurus
TATATATATATATATATATATATATATATATATATATATATATATATATATATATATATATATAATATGGTGGAAAATAATATTTTATCACATTTTAATTAAAAAAAAATTAAACTGACGTATTTTATAGTTATTACAAATATATCTAGCCATTTGTTTTACAATGTTAATGTTGTTTGAATAGTAATTTAGTCTAATCATGTATTCAAATGTATTGTTTTTGCGATGCACTAGCACTTATAGCGCATGTCATCTGTCAACAGACCGCTGAATCTTTAGACAGAAGCTGTTACTGACACACAGTAAAACTAGATGGCGCTGAGGACATAAAGCAGGTAGCTTGGTTATAATGTTCAGTGCAGAGAGGTGTTTTGTTATTAAATTTCAGCAGAAGTGAGTAGAGCAGCCAAAAAAAAAAACACATGTGCATTTGAGTAAAGTCATTTTATTATTATTATTATTATTATTATTATTATTATTATTATTATTATTATTATTATTATTATAAGTAGTAGTAGTAGTAGCATTGTTGTTGTTGTTGTTGTTGATATTACTTGGGATTATAAGCTCCTGATTTGCTTTCCTTTGTTTTTTCTCACTACTTGTTTTCTGGGAAAAAAAAGGTTTGAATGCCTCGAATGCTGGATCAGTTATTCCACCTGTGGTTCTTAAAATTAAGAGATTAAGATCAACCAATTTAGCCAATGTGATTTTTCACACATCGGAATTTGACCTCTGCATTTAATCCATTCGTGCAGTGAAACACACACACTAGTGAACACACTAGGCTGTGAGAATTTGTGCCCGAAGCGGTGGGCAGCCCTTATAGGTGCCTTGCTCAAGGGAACTTCAGTCATATCCTGTCTGGGGATCGAACCAGCAACCTTCTGGTCACAAGACCAGATCCTTACCAATAGGCCATGGCTTCCCCCTGGTAATCACTTAAAATCACTTATACTTACACTATCAATAAACTTCTGGAATAATTCAGACTGTTCACGGCTGAGTGAGAGAAGAGTTGGTATAACTTTATTCTCGAGATGTTTGAGCAATTTCTTCAGATGAGCAAGTCTCTCTCCTGAAGAATGACTGACTCACAACAGAGGAAATGGGTATTTTATACAGGTGCTTAGGACTTGCTGCAATCCCTCCTCACATATTAGGTTTAATGTAGTTTTTTTGTCATCTTCTTTTGGGACTAACATGTTGTCTCCATTTTGACAGACCACCTGATACTGTCTTTGTAATTTTAAAAGCCAAAGCTATGTGTAATGTGAGGCAAAAGTCCCTTGTCTTTAAGCGAGGTTCTTAAACTGTTTTAAACTTCACATGCTCTTACTGAGAGTCAGTTATAATTTTGGTCATTTGGTCATTTCTGCTGTACTGAATAATCTCCATTAAACTCCATCAACAACCATAGACAGTACATGTGGTGACCATTCACTAAAATGATTGAAATAAACTATATAAAATTATTCATTATCAAACTCCCACTGTGATGCTGAACGAACTTGAACTTGCCTACCAAACTGGTGCAAACGTGATTGTGTGATCATTGAAATACTATGAGTATTAACAAATAATAAGACAAAACATGAAATATCTGTCTAGAATGAAAAGAAAGTCAAAGTAAATAAAAGAGGTATTTTTTTAAGTTGCAAATGGGTAAATATAATTTCTGGGATTCGTTTGAAGTCCCATCTGTGCTGACAAGTTCTTCTTTATGGTGATAAGGAGCATCACCTTCTACACTTTGTGTACAGTTCTACAGCCTGTAGGAATGGCAGTGTAGGTTCTAAGAATATAAAATAACACGACTAAACTACCAACATCAAGAACATAATCAACACTCTTGACTAGTCTGGCTTAGCTCTGAGCTATGATGCTGAAATGCCAGTTGGCCCAGAGTTAATGTGTTACATGGCACGGCAGGCCTCGCTGTGCTTTATGAAAAGCGATGAGCCAAGTAGCAGGACTTTCGACTGTTTTCCTCTACTGACATTTATATCAATCTGCTCTAATTGCAGCGGCAGAACGGCAGGAGCCATAAAGCGTTATTTGGAACAGTCCTACTTTCCCTCCTCTCCTATCAAGCCAGTAAACGTCTATGTCCAGACAGGCCTCCGGAACAGCAGCAGTCTGGCAGCCGAGGCAAGCCGTATTCCCAGATACGATCTATGCGGAGCAGAGAGGCATTCAGGTGAAGAGAAGTGCCAAGCCTGAAGAGCTTGTATGCTTAAGGGAGTGGCCAGATGGTTAGGGGGAAGGTGGGCCGGCACAAAAGAGGACTTCAATGGGAGAGGCTCAGCGGCAGGCAGTCAGAGACATATTTATCTGAGTAGAATGCGCTCACTTGCTCAAAGACTGGCCTAATAAGTTCAGGACAGTTGGAGGGAGGGAGTCAGCCAGCACCTCCACCCCCTCACCCCCCACCCCTCACTCCTCAGGAGAGGGAGTTTGTGTCAGTTCTGGCCCAAATTATGAGTGGAAAAGCATTGAGGCGCTGTCAGAAACACCGCCAACAACGAAGCCCTCACATAAACACAATCACTACTACCCCGTCACTGCTGTAGGTCTGATATCACACACACATGGAAGCCTGAGTGTGCATGTGTACACCTGGAGCTGGGGCAGCAGCAGTCTGTCAGAGGTAAATAAAGGCAGAGTGGAGGCTTAGTGGAAGTAACAGGCATCACTGCACTGCACAACACGTCTCAGGAGGCTTGCAGAAGGCCTTTCAGCACCATCAGAGAACAACAACAGATAGTCATTTCAACATGTTTAGAAAAAGTACCAATCTTATTGGTTCAAAATGCCAATGAGTCCCATAAATAAATTACTGAAATATCCTAATAATAATAATAATTATTATTACTAATATAAGTAATAATGTAAATATAAGAAGGACCAAGTGAGTGCAGTCAATGCAACTTACTCAAAACAACACATTAATTGCAACTAGTGCTTATAATATTTAATCACAATTAATCACACTACATTGTGTAGTTAGTCACAATTAATCACAATTGTGACCCCGCCAGGGAAAACCAGGCCAAAGTCACTGGGCAACTTATTGAGATATCATGTCAATATCATGTCACTCACATTAGCGACAAAACTTAGACACTCTGTATTATTGCTGTAAATGAAAGATAGCAGTCTCAGATATCTATCAGAGTACATGTTTTGATCAAAAACAAAACTTAAATTCACAAAAAAAGTTGTTTTGAAAAAAAACAAATAAAAAAAAAAGAATGACTTTGACCTGGTTTTCCCTGGGGGGGGTCACAATTATATTTTTAACAAAATTAAGACAAAGTCTGATCTTCTTTACCACAAAACATTTCACATCATACTGGACAGTTTATGTGAACAACGATAAAGTTTTATTTCTCTGATTCATTGCTTTGTTCTCTAATGCTGCTCCCTCTCTTCACTCTCTTTCTAGCTCCCTCAGCCACTGCTGCTCTGTCTCTTTATCTTTTCCCTGATTGAAACAGAGGGTGTTTTGTTTAAAAAGTTGGGTTTAAACAGTAAATCTGCTCATTCTGTCTTTGAAGAAGCTAACATGACAACATCTATCTGTGACTGGCTGCTTCTGTCTTTTCTTGAGCAGCAGGTGTTGGAGTGGCTGCTGGACTGAATGTTGGAATGGATGTTAGGGTGGATGTTGGAGCAGATAGACCAGATGATGTAGTGGATGTTTGAGTGGATGTTGGAGCAAATGTTGGAGCAGATGTTGTAATTGGTGATGGAGGTTGGACTGGATGCTGGAGTGGATGGAGCAGATGCTGTGGATGTTGGAGTGGAAGTTGTAGCAGATATTGAAGTGGATGTTTGAGCAAATGTTGGACTGCATGTTGGAGCAGATATGCTGTAGGGAATGTTGAAGTGGATGTCTGAAGCAGATGTTGTAGTGGATGTTGGAGCAGATGATGAGCTGGATGTTGGAGTGAATGTTGGAGTGGATGATGGAGTAGATGTAGGGCTAGATGTTGGAGTAGATGATGAGCTGGATGTTGGAGTGAATGTTGTAGTGGATGATGGAGAAGATGTAGGGCTAGATGTTGGAGTAGATGTTGCAGCAGATGTTGACCTGGGTGTTGCAGTGGATGTTGACTGAATATTGAAGTGATTGATGGAGTGGATGTTGGGCTAGATGTTGGAATGGATGTTGAAGTGGATGCTGGAATTAATGTTGGAGTTAATGTTGGCCTCAGTCTTCTCCATTCTTACCAAAGAGCCATTCAAAAAAACTTATCATGCACAAATCATGTCTTCATTTTTAATCTTTCTATTTGTTGTTCTCTAATTTTGATCACAGATCATCAAAATAAAAGTTTTTTTTTTTGTTGAAGTGCCTTGGTTATTTTGTAAATCACTGTTCTAGTTACATTTTATGGCCACAATAAAAATTCCTTCAAATGTTGAACAATTTAAACAAATGTAGAACAAGATTACATTATGTTTGGAAAAAAACATAAATAATGGTTACTAAATAATATAAGTAATAAAATTATATGGTTACTTTCACTTTTTTACTTTTCTGGTATCCATGGTATCAAAATGAGTCTGTGAAACTCTGAAATTATTCCCTACTTTTAGCTCTGAAAGGACAGACAATATAGGGATGTAAAATATCATATTTACAAATGTTTTGAAAAGAGCTGCTGTATTTCTTTAAGGGTACTGTGGTCACTGGAGTAGCCTCATAATACCTCAGTTCTTTTATAATGGACGGTGTGTTTTACAAGCACCCGAGGCTGTATATATATATGAACCAGGCCTCTGAAAGAAGTCTAGACCATGCACTGAGAACACACATGGAGCTCAATTCCTCTGGGCTTGCTTTGGCGCTTTCAGAAACATTGTGGTTTTGTTAATGAAGCTCCGTTCAAGTCAAAGTCCTGACGAAAATTTGGAAGTAGCATCACTTGGATTAATACATTCTTCACGTTCGAAAACAAATCATCACACTGCCCTTGGCTAAATAACTCCAATGAAGAGAAGTAGTCAACAAACCATTAAAAATCTAAGTCTTTAATTGGATGTTACCAGTTCGTAGAGATGTGCATAATTACCATTCATTTGCTTCAAGTGTTTCGGGAGGATTAGGAACAGTTGATCAGCCAATCAGGCGCTCTTTGGTTTGGGGCAAGAGTCTGCTGATGAGCTCTCACTGTCAGCCTCAGCACAGCCCTTCTCTCTGCTGGAAAATAAATGCAATTATTTCTCCTCTCACATCCATGTAATCAGCACACTTTGCCATGTTGATACAGATTAATTCACATCGCTTACAGACCAGAGTCATCCAATTCCTGTTTGCTCTTTCAGGTTTTGTAGGCTTTACAGGGTCTTTTGTCAGCTGCGTATGTAGGAACTCTAGTCTCAGTATTTGTTGCATCCTTCATCACTTTTATTGGGTTTGTAGAACAACACTAACATTAGCTCTCTCTCTCTCTCTCTCTCTCTTTTGTCTTGCTCTGATTCCAGTCTGCTCGCAGTTCTCCAGAGGGGTGTACGCCATCTTCGGCTTCTATGACAAGAAGTCCATGAACACGCTGACCTCTTTCTGTGGTGCCCTCCACACTTCCTTCGTCACACCCAGTTACCCCATTGACTCTGATGTTCAGTTCGTTATCCAGATGCGCCCGCCCCTAAAGGGGGCCGTCCTTAAACTCCTGACCTATTACAGATGGGAGAAGTTTGTATATCTCTATGACACAGACAGAGGTAGGTGCTTTCTGTCACATGTAAAGCTATTTGGATCCACTGCATCTGATACAATCATACTGCACCACACACACTCCCATGATTCTACCATCTCAGCATCACTGCTGTGCTGAGAAGTCTATGGAAGTAGTATCTGGACAGTAGTGGTCCTGTAGTGGTGCCTTTTTGGTTTTAGGGTGGGGTAATTTTGTGTTTACCCACTAGATGAGCATTTAGGAAATCATAATAGTCCTTAATAATTTGCTGTCTTGATGCATCTGCCCATTCATTATAATGTTTGCTTGTTAATCACTCAGAGGTTCTGAACCTTACTCTAGTTCTCTGTAAACATGACCAGCACTCATGATCCTGGAGACCTTACCACTCTGGACCTCAGACTGATATTTAGATGACCCTGAAAGTCTTCAATACCTGGATCAGGTTTGAGCTAAACTCTATAGGGTGGAAGATCTGCCAGAGCAGGATTGGGCACCACTGCTCTAGACAGAAAAAATGATGACCATAGACAATGAGTGTGCAGATGCATCAAGAGAGCACATTATTTGTTCACCATGTCAGCACTTTACTATTGTTCACTGCTGTGCTGAGAATGGTTCAGCCAAAAAATATCTCAACAATGGTGGTCTTGTAGTGGTCACTCATCTACCCACTCAGTTTGGTGTTTGTTTCTTCTTAACCCAGAGGTCCTGAACCTTTTTTCTACCCCCTATAGATATAGCTAGCATTTCTCTTGTCTATCTAGACCACTAGTAGTACTAGAGATCTACATCCCTGTAGTTTAGATCCAACACACGTTACTGTGAATTTCAGAAGACCCTGAAAGCCGTGATCATGTTGGAGACAAAACTGTCTGCTCCAGTATTCTTAACATCTGTGTTTTCTCCTTGTGTCAACATTGCAGTCTGTGCAGTAACTCAACTATCATGCATGGTTTAACCAGTCCATGAAGGAAAACCCCATCATTCCCACTCAAATTTAGCAATTCATTAAACCCAAGTGCTTTGACTTTGGAGAAAATGTATTTTGAGTCACAATTTCCCCTCATAGAGAATGAGCTTAAAGTAGCAGTTCTGTAATTGTTTGGAATGTACAGGCACACCTGTGTGCAGCTATCTCCATTAGCACTGAAGCATGTAGGCACACTGGTGCCATTTGGCATGATTGCATCTGAACATTCTAACTGGCGATACAAAAATAGCAGCCAGACTCCAAGCTTAATGAAAATGAATTGGGATTCTTGGGGATTCTCAATTATTAGAATATTGAATTCAATATGAGGGTTTGATACTGAGTGTTTAGAAGAGTTAATACAGCAGAAGTCAGTGTGGTGTTAGGGTGATCATGAAAATGCTAGTATGATAGTAACTGGCTATGTTCTACTGGAATATCATTTTATTTCTGTATTGTTTTGTAAAGGTACCATTCACTCAAGGTTCAAACAATGTAAATGTTCATCCTGGTCATACAGAACCAATTTTGCACCTTTAACATGAACTTAATTCACTATCACAGATGAAAAGCTTAAATTAAGCCTTTATGTCTGCAGTCAATATAACTAAAGATAGTGAAGATGTACCTTTACATCACTGTCATCACATCAATGACATGAAAGGTACTCAACCAGTAGTGGTTCTTGGTAACCAATTCCAAAAGAATAATTAGAACCACAAGCTCTGTGTACAACCATTTAATGGCCTATGGTCTTCTTGATGGAACAGTTCTTCAGAACCAAATACAATTGAATCATTATTAGTCTGAAGATACATTTCACCATACAAAGAACCATTTAAGCAGGAAATGGTTTAATATAGAATTCAGAAAACTAAAACTATATACTCCCCAAACTTTGGTTGCTTGAAATGTGCATGAAACTAAGTTGCACAACAAATATCCTTCATGCAACTAGCATGGAAGTTTCCCCATATAAAGCCAGCTTTATTTAAAAAATTGTAGATGAAAATTACTTACATTTGAGCCTTTGCAATGAAAAACCATTCAATGGTTTTACTTTCCCGGGATAATCAATTATGTTCACTTCTTTTTGGTTTTGTGCAACATTTTACAATAAAAAGCTATACGTATAAGTTTTATTAAAAACACTTTAGTCAACACTTGAGCTGTTTTTTATTGCAAGAGCACATTTCTCATTAGCAAGCACATGCATTTTATAAAGTATTGTTTTTTTTATGCTTCTCAGCCCAAAAGCTATATTGGAAAATATAAATGTTAACTTCTCAATAACTATTAATCCCTTTAAGTCCCAAGCTTATTGCATTGTAAGACTTATTCTGTAACTACATGGAAATCAATGCAATTTGTAAGATAGAAATGAAGCTGTACACAATAGTTAGCAGCATACAATTAGCAATACTGATAAAAAGGGTAAAGATGAGTCGTCCAGTTGAAGAAGGAAAACTTCAAAAACTTTTTATGCTTAGATATGATTATTGGATCTCTCAATAGAATATAAGACCAATAGCACATGTGCACAAAATATACTCGGTGTCCTTTCGAGTAATCCATTTACATGAGCTGATCATTGAGAGTATTGAAGTATTTCTTTAATGAGGGCGTAAATGTGGTCATAAGAATGTAAGAGGTCCCAGTGTAATTGCTAATAGATTAAGTAATTGATTTAAATTGTACATGTGTAATGAACAAATTTCATACCACAATTGAGAATCCTACCATTAGTACTGTGCCTCTGGCTAAATGTTGTAATCTGAAGTAAAAATGCTATAAATCTGTCTGTGTCAGACAGATTTCAGTGGAAAGGAAAGATTTCATCATGGCTCAGACCTTCACCAACATTTACTCATCATTTCCATGATTACTGTTATCATCAAATAATTAATTCAGCCCTTGGCAATGAATAAGATTTATTCAATTCAACTTAATGTCCATATGCACTGCTATATGTTACTTTTCCAATATCATGTTTTAATCAAACATTTAATTGAGCATATTATCCACTTTAAAAATCCACTAATGGGTTCAGTATCTATTCAATCCATTCAGAGATTCATGACTTTCTTATTTAAAGTTGAAACCCTATTCTTTGCACTCAAGTTGTGTGTTTCTGGCTATTTTGAGTTAAATATTTTGCTTCATACATTTCATTTTAGAATAAGCATTGAAAAAAATATAAAACATGAAAATAAATATTTCTGGGATGAAAAATCTAAAACCTACAGTTTTATTGTCCAGCAGTACATTGAAAGCATGTGTCATTATATTACTAATAATACGCATTCTCAAATAACCACAAGAGTTCTTTTACAAAAAAAATTAACATTTTGTATTTATTTATGTAGCTGCTGTATAAAAAAACCCTTAGAAATAGACACACAGTTTCAGACAGAAAATTCTGGAAGAATTAAAAAAACAGTGGATTGTTAAGAGGTTAAATGTCCAGCCAAGTGTATGTATCTAAAATCACTCATTGGAAATTAAGTAACAGTCACCTTCTTAAAGCTTGTCTGTCCACACTAGACTGTGTGCAAAGTAGAGATACTGCATTATTACCTTGAAATCAACCATTTCAGAAGAGATTACGTGCATGGGGTAAACATATTGATTTGCCAGCTTGGTGAGTGTCAGCTTTCAGTGCAATTTTTAAAGAGACAAGCAGTGCTAGATAGGCTGTGCTTTCATTAGCATCCAACCACCCACTGAGGACTTACCACAGCAACATCCAAACTAGACATAAATACAGATTAGAAGTGGCAGCATTTGCCTTACCGTGTGCAGAGCAATGCAAGTCACTCAGGGATAGCAGGGAAAATAGACTGTTGCTCACTAGCAAGCCAGGCTCACACTGTTGAATTATGATACTAGTGATAATTCAGTGCTGCTGGCATGCAGTGGTGTGTTGTGGGTATTTTATGAAAAGTCTCAGTTTTTGTGTTGCATCTTTTGGTAACATCAGCAAACTTTCATTGTATGAACATTTCATGATGAATAAACCAACAGAAGTGGCTTTTTTTAGGTCTCACCATCTGAATCTGCATGCCTAAATCTTTATATATATATATATATATATATATATATATATATATATATATATATATATATATATATATATAATATATATATATATATATATATATATATATATATATATATATATATACATTTATTTCTAGGTTTTTGCCCATTTTTATCTCCTTCCCAATGTAGAGGTAGCCAATTAGCCCATCCCCTCTGTTAGACCTCTCCCCATCACTTTGCAATGTCCCTGACTCTAGGAGGGTGCAGGCAAGCACAAGCCTCCTCCGTTGCGTGTGCTGCAGCCACCACCTCTTTTCAAACCACCGCTGATACACCGTCACTGGAGAGCCTAACGCGCTCGGAGGAAGGCACACAGGATCCCCAGCTCCGATTGGACCAATCAGTAGATGCCTGAGCCAGCGGACATTGCAATGTGAAAGTGATAGGGAGAGTGAGAGCGCCATCTACCCGCCCAGAGAGAGCACTGCCAATTTTTTGCTCTCTTGGGCCTCAGCTGTTGATGGCAAACAGCATGACCGGGATTCAAACTCGAGATCCTCGGGTCATAGTGGGGCATACCTAAATCTTAATGTTTGATACAGCACATTCATGAAATAAATGATTTCTTATTTCTGTGATAGAACCCTTCAAATTATCAGAATTTTTTTTATTTGTAATATTTTAACTCATGCTTACAATTTACTCCTGGATTTGGACGATTTGCAGTAGAAACATCAGTTTTTAGATTTTAGAAAGCACTGACGGGACTTTAGGTTCATCTTACAACTCAGATTGGTGTCTCTACAGGACAGAAACTGATGGCTCAGTTCTATTTATTAGGGACAAACATCAGTAAATGATTGAAATCTAAAATCAACACTTATTCAACACTTATTGTAACTGAAGATATGACACATGTTTTATTTGAAGAAGAATCTGCAATTAGCAGCTCAAAATGAACAAGAAATGAACAAGATGTTCAAGAAAGATGTTTAAATTTTCATTTAACTCCTCCCTTTAGTGTGAATCTTAGAAAAACAGAAAGTAATGAAAGTAATGAATCTCTCTTTGGAAGGAACAGGTGGAGTCTCTGTTCTTATGCTGGTGACAATGTAAAAGTAAAAAAAACAAGCGTGACTTTTTCTAAAGCTGAATTTTAACCTTCTTCAGTGGAAATCCAACAAATCATAACTGCAAACATGCTGTTTCATTATACAACAACTCTAACATAATCATTCATGGTGTTGGAAGCTATCATAACCCAGTTTTTCTGCATATGGACCAGATGTTTACCACTCTACAGCTGTTTTTATTCTTTCATTTGTAAAGCAACAGACAGTTGGGCCAAGAAAAATCACTATGAGCTATTTTCCCACCACACAAATGCTGCTAATACATTTCCCTACATCTCCTATGGTACTGTGCAATATTTATACAATCTTTTTTGCTGTTCATTTTTGGCAGTGGATGAGACCAGCTTGTATTATGTATTGTGTGTGTGTGTGTGTGTGTGTGTGTGTGTGTGTGTGTGTGTGTGTGTGTGTGTGTGTGTGTGTGTGAAAGCAGACACAGTCATATCACTATGGCATTTCAGTACAGAGGCAGCATCAACAGTACAACCCCAGAAGGGCTCAGTGAACGTCAGCAGCTCCTGTGAAAAAATCACACAGGGGGGCTTTTCTGTGGTCCGGTACCTGCACTCCATGGCCTCTGGCTTCAGTTCATGGTGCTTCTTTGAGATAACGTGTGGCTAATTAGATCAGACAGAGGAGGCAGGCTCTGTGAGCTTCTCTACAGCTTCACTCATCTTTCAGAGCCACTTTAGCCTGGCTTTGTCCAGCTTCATCACTGAAAGGTCACGTCCGTGAGCACAGGCATCTTCAAAACCATAAGATGTAATAGTCATATATTACAATGTAATATCTATGTAACTACATTTTTATTATATATTATGTTGTAGGTTATTAGTGCATTATCATTAACATTGATGAAAGTATACTGATACTGTGTGCATACTGCACTGAAGTGTGCAAGTAGACAAAAGACTTAATAATTGTTTTATAAAATTGTTTGCTAGCAAATTAGCAAGATAATGCTTGTGTTATGAACTAGAGGGCATATTACTGGTTATACTGATTTTAATCCACCTCCTTTTGTTGGAATCAAAGACTAATTGAAAACATAATGTTGGATTACCTTCTGAAACTCCACAGACGTGCCTTTGGCTCTGGCATCTACTCCTTCAATTGAGAGCTTCATTACTTTCTTATTTTCTAAAATCCACACAAAAGTCAAGTGTAATATCAAAGATGAAGCCCTCTTCTTTCTACATGTTGTTCATTTCTGCCTTTTTTGAAGCTGCCAGATAAAGACCTTCATATAAAAATGTGTCATACCTTCAGTTTGGAAGAAGCATTGACTAAGAATAAGAATAATTGTCTGCAATGTTGTGTAGGGGGTGGAGTCCGAGTTAGCCAATGGAGAGTTGGAGAGTTCGTGCCCCAGAGGGTGGAGCCTAGGCTGAACTGTAGCCACCAACAGATAACTGTAGTGTCCATATGTTGACTCCCTAGAAGGGAAAATGAGAGTAACCTGAGCTGGAATAAAGCACTCTATTGCTAGAGAGTCTATAAGCTGTCTCTCTGTGCTGCAATGGTAACCTTGACAATACAGAAGATTCTAATGTAATCATTAAGAAAAATGAAACTATTTCCTCTAATACACATTGAAGGACCTGGTGTTACTGCTTGTACACTCTGTACCAAACTGCATGCCAAGCTACAGTCCCTCTCTCATAGCCAGCAGTGAAATGTAATCCTTATTAGAGCGAGAACTGTGGCCTCGGGGGAGGATTAAAGAGTTTATTGATGCTCTCCAGCCAGCACCTTGGCATCCCAGCCCGTCAAATCAGCACCTGTTTCAAAGACATGACCCTGTCAGGTGATGGAGACCTGCTTGCCACCACCCACACAGGCCATCCAACAACTCAACTTGGTGCTGCATTTCCAGCACTGTTGGGTCTCTGATTAAGCAGTGCAGGTTTACAACAGTTTAACATGATGGCTGTGTTTCTGGCATGGATTTAATATTCTCTTGCTTGATTAAGTTGCTCTATCACTTCAGATAGGCGCCTGTGAATGCCCGTCTCAGTGGAGAAATGAAGTGTTAGCCATTTGTTCCTAGTGGGCTCATCCCAACAAAGCAAGGTCAAGGGCTAAGTACATACATTATCTCTGAATTCATTTTAGGAGAAGAAGAGTAAAACATAGAGCTCCATGAGACATTTTGTTTTATTTTATATTAGTCCCACAGTGGGGAAATTTGACCTCTGCATTTTAACCACACTAGCAGTGGGCAGCCCTATCCACTCGGGAGCAGAGCCCGATCATATAGAAATAAATATATTTTTGCCATTTCCCTGAAACCCCAACATGAACAGATGAGCAGAAATTGTTTCATTCATTTTAGGACTTCAAAGTGACAAAAAAATGAATGGCTGTTGTAAAATCCCTTACCTACATCAAAAGAATGACATTACAAATGCTTTCTTTATCTTAGATTATTATGTTGCAAATGTCTTTATTGTGTACTTAATAATTAACTGACTTATTTTGTAATGTTAATATTGTGTAGATATGTTTTAAGTAGTTTACTGAAGCAAAAGTTGACTGATTTTTATTCTCCAAAGACTATCGACATGAGCAAACAGTCAACGCTTCATGCTTCAGTTGAATTTTATCATTACTCAAGGGAAGACGTTTTTCCAATATGAGGAACAAGCTGTTTGTGATTTGACCACCATGCTTCAATTTGCTGGATCTCTGACATAAAAATGTATAATACCACTCAAAAGTTTGGCATTACTCAGACACATTCTTTTGTTTTAGAGGATTTTTTTCTAACCATTTGGCACTATATGATAAAATCTTTAAATGCTGCTGCTCCAGATACTCGATATTCTATAGTAGAAGGTGAGATAGAACAGTGACACCACTTTTTAGCTTATTTTAAGTTGTTATTACAACTTGTTTTTAGATTGTTGACAGTGAGCTTTAACACATATTTGATGCAAGGCATTATGGGACATAGGAATATGGTGGATATCAACATCAATAAATACTTCTAATCACAAGGAGATATTAGTCCATAAATGATAAAAAAAAGGGCAAAACTATCCTTCCTTGCCCTTGTTTTTTTGGGTACCCTTGACCTTTGCTTGATTTATTTAAATTCTATTAAACTGTATTTCAAATGGATAAAAGAATATTTAACATATAATTATTGTTCTGGAACCCTAACATTTGATATTTGATGTGCCACTTTCCTCAATTTTGAAAGCTAAAATCTATTACAATGCAGTGTTACATAAATTAATGGCCCTCAGAAAGCACAGACTGTTGAAATGTTGCTAAAAGCTGAAAGGCAGCATCTACATTTGAACCGTTGCTTTGTTATAGCATAAAAATCTTAGCTGCAACCGGAGCAGAATGTGGACTGAAACGGGAGCTTAGATTGATTGATGTAGCTCTGACTGGAGATCTGCCCATTCCCCTGTAGATTTAACAACTTAATTTCTGTCTTTTTTATGTTTTCTACAGGTTGAGGGTGTCTCTGTGTGAAAGCCAGTGTCTGGTTGCCAGTGTCAGTTTTCACAGTTCTCGTCTGGCTCTTTCACTGAGTCATCCTCTTCTTTTCACAACCGCGTAGAGTCACACCCCTCCCTCGTCCATTCCTCTTAACAGTCAAGCCAAACCTCCACGTCTGTCTCCTTTTCATTGGAACTCATCAAAAAGACAGACAGAAATTTCACTTGTGCAACAGCGTGGTTACTCTTCTCTTTATTTGTGGGACCAGAAGTAACTGATATCTGTGTACAATTTCACTTTGCTTATGTTTCTGCTCAAATGAGGGACATAATCTACATTTTGCTTGGTTTTCTCACTTTGAAGTGTTTTATTGTACACCAAAAT
Source organism: Crenuchus spilurus (assembly GCA_036984385.1). Lineage (NCBI taxonomy): Eukaryota > Metazoa > Chordata > Actinopteri > Characiformes > Crenuchidae > Crenuchus > Crenuchus spilurus. The sequence goes on from BRDA01004459.1 coordinate 60,969, forward strand.
AATTCAAAAAGAGAACAATAGAATAATACATCCTATAGATTTTGGGCCTTCAAAAAAGTTCCACCTCAGTTCTATAAGTTACCTGGTTTCACCTTTTTTACTTCCACTCAATGTGTTTTTTAGAACAATAGATTTATTTGAGGCTTTTTGGCTACTCTACACTCAGGTTTCTTCCTGCAGTGCCATCAAAGAACCACTTTCAGTTTCCTAAAGGACTTTTCAATGATTCTGCACAGAATCATTTGTGCAACTGTGCTGAAATGTGTAAAGAATCCCCCACCAAGGAAGAACCATATGAGACATTATTCAAAAAAAACCTTTTGTGATGTCTTTTTTATAATAGTGTATACTCATCTGATGCATTTAAAAAATTCAGGCTGACAATTAGGCAGCTCTTTAATATCTTCTCACTTGGTTAAGTAATAAGTCCTGCAATAAAATCTAACATTCTCTTTCATTTAAAGGTCCACTGGAATGTATTTACATTGGTATTGTTTATCAACGAGAGTTTGGTACATGGAACTGACATACTGTCAACCACAAACACTCCTCCTTCAAACACAAATCCCACATAAACCAACCAGGCCAGGAAAATGGACCAATTCCAAAATCAAGCACTACTTTATAATAACTGTGACTTTGTCCCCAGACTTTACAATCACTAACCTTTACTGTTACAGTCTCAGTTTCCATGTGAGGTTGAGCAAATGTCCTCTCAACACCATCCGTTCAATTCATAACAGCTTTTCTCTTTACTCATGTCCTCTCTCCAACACTTCTCTTCCATACCGTGCAGGTTTTCTCTCTCCACTCAGGTTTTCTTCAGTTCTCTTTTTCATTTCCTACCTGTTTTAAAAATATGTATAAAGAAGAAAAAGGCAAGCACAAATTCCAATGGAGTACATAACTATGTGGGCACTGGATAGCTACATTTGTGTTGTAACCCATTGCAAGGTCAGGCAAACGGTTTCTCAACACCAATCTTTTGATTCATAACAACATTTTTACTAAACTTCTCTCTCAAACACTTATCTGGCATACTATGCAAATTAATTGTCAATTATGTTTTTTCAGCTGTTTATTTGCTCTGTTGGAGAAGTTTCATTTCCCAGTTGTTTTCCGGCATCCATGGATTATAAGTGTCAAAAAACAGAATAAACTTTAAAATGCATTTTAGACCCACTTTGCCAAGTTACCACTCTGGAGATATGGATTTGTACTGACACACTGTAAAAATAAAATAGATAAATAAAAACTTTAGTCAAAAGCTCTGCTAACTTAAATTTGCTGTATTTATCAGAGACTTTTATTATCCAGAATGACTGACAATTGGGGGTTAAGTGCGTTGCTGAAGGGCACTTCAGTCATGATCTGCCTGGGGATCAAACCGGCAACCTTCCAGTCACAAAACAAGATCCCTAACCACCAGACCACTTCTGCCCCGGCTTACTTAATTAAGCAAATAAAATGCAACATATTTTTGTTAAGTTACACCAGCTATGACTGTTCTCATTAAACAATGATATCATTCATTTTCTCTTTAGCTCCCAGTTGTGGCTTTTGAAGTCAGTCTTTGGATCACAGTGAGAATGAGCAGAGTAGCTCCACTCATAGGCTTCTGAACAAGCCTACATTTATTTTAACATTATAACACTATGTTTTATGTGTTTTGTTTAACACTGCGTTTATTTTTGTGAGTGGTGCAGCTGTCTGTTCACCTCCTGATTAGGAGATGATGAATGTCGAATGGTCCTATGTGAAGAGTCACAGTTAGCAGCATTTGCTTTATAACATTTTTGAGAATTTTTGACTAAATTACAACGTTTGAGTTGGGTGAAATTGTGTGAAGCTGAATTGAATATGAATGATCTTAATTCAAATGAAAGCACGTTACCTTAACAGTATTAATTTGGGCTGACTTTTTGTCTTTTACAGTGCAGTGATGATATATAAGAATAACAGCTTCTGTGGAGGATGCAGTTAGAGATGAACTACAGCTTATATAAATGTATTTGATAGATGTGAACGCATGTTCAGGCTGTGGTAATTAATTACATTTGTATGATTTGCTAGTTCTAGCATGTTATTGTTATATCATATCATTACAGTTAGAGTATATTAGCTGTAAGTATCTATGTGTAGGCACCAATATATCAGATCAAAAATAAAAGCACTACATCTGTCTTTTGCTTTCACATCAGAAAGTGACAGGCAGCAAAATGTTGCTTTTGATTTAGAAAGACATTCTACTTCTCAATGATAGAGAGACACGTTATACAGCTCAGGCTGCTTTGGATTAAGAAGTAAGCTTGTAATTAAACACCAAAGCTGGCTAGCTTCCTCAAATGTGGACATCCACTGTCAGAAAAAATACACAAAGTGATGTTTTAGCTTGATGTGCCAGCTGTTTGTATGTACCTTGGTGTGGGCGTGCGTTCAACAGGATCTCCTGCTTACAAAAGCAGCAGAATTTGCACAGATAAACTTGTGAGCAGTTGCAGACAGTTTGAGGCTAGAAGCAAGTTTTTATACTTTTATTTTTAGGTAAGTGAACAATATCTCACTGCTACAGATACTTTTCCTAATGACGTTTAATATATTACAATTTCTCACACTTTCTCAGGAAGGTCCCAATCACCACCTGCACCAATTCAGTCCCCTGCAACACTAAATGACACCAACGCAGACTGCTGATGAAGCAGGTGTGCTGGTTAGCAGATCCCCTTCCGAGGTCTTTGCATGAATCATTTAGACACATTCAGAATTGCTGTTTATTAATCCAAAGTTTGAAGCTCGCAAACAATATTATACTCCATTTTCTGAGATTCCAACTGTGCTTAAGAATGGAGAGTCACACCTGCACATTTTCTTCTGGTTGATCATCAGCACAGATCAGCATGCATCAGTCCCCTGCAAGATACGTCTTCCCAAGTTTTAAAATGTTTTAACTACAAACCGGATTCCAAAAAAGTTGGGACACTAAACAAATTGTGAATAAAAACTGAATGAAATGATGTGGAGATGGCAAATGTCAATATTTTAT